>SJXO01005984.1:0-12750 GCA_006408615.1 Connochaetes taurinus
GAGTTCCTCTTTCAGCATCCTATCATTTTGCCTTTTCATACTATTCATGGGGCTCTCAAGGCAAGAACCCCTAGTACACACCAATCCCAGGGACTGCTAATATCTCAAGGCAGGGTACCATATAACAGATTTAGCATCAGATATTGGGCAACAGAAGCAGCTAGATCAGCCATGGTGAGAGGGACAATGTACAGCTGGACCCACGTAGACACTAAGGTGGCCAAGCGCAGAGGCTGCCCTCCTCAGGAAGGGGCTCCCAACATATCTGTCCGTTTAGTGTCCCTTCTGCTGGAGACAGCCTCTGCTGGCCACTGACTTGAGATACAAGAGTCACCCATGGTGCTCACTCCTGAGGTTCACATACACGCCCCTCTGTCTCCAGTCTTCCCATCTTATTTCCTCCAGTTCCCTGACCAATCAGAGAAGCTCGCGTTAATGCCTAAACCTGGGGCGGAATTCTCCCATCCTCTAGCCCCACTCAAACCTGCCAGCCTTCCAAAAACTTTGCTGAATGGATTGCTGTGGTATTCCCAAGTGAGGCATATGTCCCCTCCAATATCCGGAGTTTCATCCAGCAGGTGGCTCTGTCTCTGTGGCAAGGACCCCAAAGTGAATAAGTTGCCTTTACCTTAGAGGATACCTTCCAGCCTACTCTAGAAACCTGGGGCAGAATTCTCCCATCCTCTAGCCCCACTCAAACCTGCCAGCCTTCCAAAAACTTTGCTGAATGGATTGCTGTGGTATTCCCAAGTGAGGCATATGTCCCCTCCAATATCCGGAGTTTCATCCAGCAGGTGGCTCTGTCTCTGTGGCAAGGACCCCAAAGTGAATAAGTTGCCTTTACCTTAGAGGATACCTTCCAGCCTACTCTAGATCATTAGACCCCTAAAACTTCACCAAAGTTGCATCCCCCTGAATCTTTATAAGGTCTGCTTCCAACTTCTGGAGCCTGTAAGTCTTACCTGGACAACCAGAGGGATTGCCACTTCCAGTACACTGGGCCTAACTAGGAAAGGTTCATCCGTGTGCTGAACAGGCATAGCCAAGGTTCCTGCGGATGATACTGTGACAGGTATCAGAGACTTAACACAATCTGACATAATAGACCCAATCTCATGTTCTCACTTCCCTAAGCCCTCTAAGCCATTACTTAATACTCTAGCAAGACAATCGCAGAGCCTGCCTCTCGTTTACATCATGCTCAAGACTTGCAGAGCCCTTCCCACCAAAACTTGGGGAGACTGGGGTGGATTAGTGGGTTTAAAAAAACAGACACAAAAGTCCATTCTATACATTTATGTCTCTTTTGCTGTCTTGCAGAAAGGGTCATCATTACCATCTTTTGGACCCTGAGGGAGAGGGAGAGGGAGGGATGAATTGGGAGAATGGCTTTGAAACATGTATACTAACATGTAAGAAACGAAGTGCCAGTCTATGTTCGATACAGGATACAGGATGCTTGGGGCTGGTGCATGGGGATGATCCAGAGAGATGATACTGGATGGGAGCGGGGAGGGAGATTCAGGATTGGGAGCTTGTATACACCCGTGGTGGATTCATGTCAATGTATGACAAAACCAATACAGTATTGTAAAGTAAAATAAAGTAAAAATAAAATTTAAAAAAATAAAATAAAATGAAAATTTTAAAAAAGACACAAAGCAGTGTGTTAAAATAATTTCTAAGTGTCCTTGCCAGGAAGTCCAATCCTGGCATGTGGGAGCATTCTTGCAAACTCATAAACTCAATTCATTATCTTCAAGGTTCACGCCCACACATTTCACTCTGTCATTGGGTAATACCTACTGGCCAGGATCTGTCACTGTGTTGGTGAGGAGTTTATTTGTTCCCAGGGCAGGAACTTTATTTTCCTACTTAGGCTCTGCTGAGACCTGGCGCCAGTTAGTAATCTAGAGGAAATAAGGCGAGATAAGGACACATCTTGAGGACAAGTGTCCCCTTGTAAGACATCCACCCCCAGTAAAGTCTTCCCATCTCTGGGTACCAGCATCTAAAAGGGTTACCCCTCTAGGCTCAGAGCATTCTGGGAAACCTAGGTGCTCAAGTTTAAACTCATCCACCCAAATGTTCCCATCCTAGGCCACAGGACGCCAGCACTTTCCTTTCAAGGTCCTGATGTTAGCATAGAAAGCATACTCAGGGCGTTCCCTCTGCAGCACGGGCATATATCTGCCAGATGTCAGTACAAGACGCCTGGTTAAATTCAAATTTCACATAAACAGCAAATAATATTTTAGTATAAGTGTGTATGCTCCATGAAACACTTAGAACAAGCTGATGCAAAAAAAAATTGTTCCTTGTTTACCTAAAATTCAAATTTAGCTGGGCATCCTGTATTTTATTTGGTACCCATATAGTGGCAACTCCACGGTTAAATTCTGCCTGATCTGCCAGATGTCAGTACAAGACGCCTGGTTAAATTCAAATTTCACATAAACAGCAAATAATATTTTAGTATAAGTGTGTATGCTCCATGAAACACTTAGAACAAGCTGATGCAAAAAAAAATTGTTCCTTGTTTACCTAAAATTCAAATTTAGCTGGGCATCCTGTATTTTATTTGGTACCCATATAGTGGCAACTCCACGGTTAAATTCTGCCTGATTATCAGCACAGTCTGCCCGTAGGTGGCAGGAAACGTGGGTTTCTGCAAACACTGCCATGATCAACATTCCAGCTTTCACGTCGAGCCCTGAGGACAGAGACCCAAGCCTGCTGCTGTTTCACAAGGATGTTGGGTTTTTATTACAGTTTTTAAATGACTTTGAACCTGAACATTCTAATCAAGTGTCTCCAGAAACCCGAAATAACACTTACAAAGCTAATTTCAAAACCAGTGACCTAGCTTGGCCCCTAAAGCAGGTAGAATTTGAGCCAGTTTGGAAGGTGAAGGAGAAAAAAAGGAAAGGCATGAAAGCCCAGTTTGACATCAAGTTTCCACCCCGAATGGAAGACGTAGCTTATACTCCAGGAAACAAGCAAGCCCGTGAGGCTTCATAGGGTCAGGAAGCTGGGAACTATAAGACTTTGGCCTCGGGGCGACGCACTGCTGGAAGGCACTCCTGTTCTGGGTCGTGTTCCAGCTGGCACCGACCCCCAAGCCCTGTCCTGGCACCAGACAGAGAGGGTGAGGGTGGCGGCGGCTCCAGTGAGAGGTCTTGTGACCGACTTCCCCACAGGGAAGGTCATTAGCAACACTGCAAATATTCTGGAACATTCGTCCGAGAGTTGAACGTGAAGTGCCACTCATACGCTGTTGAAGCTGAAATCAGGTCGTTCTGGGACTCACGGGCCTGAGTGCCGGGTTCGCGGGAAGGAACTGACACGGTCACACGGTGATGTGAGCTCCAGTGAGAGGTCTTGTGACCGACTTCCCCACAGGGAAGGTCATTAGCAACACTGCAAATATTCTGGAACATTCGTCCGAGAGTTGAACGTGAAGTGCCACTCATACGCTGTTGAAGCTGAAATCAGGTCGTTCTGGGACTCACGGGCCTGAGTGCCGGGTTCGCGGGAAGGAACTGACACGGTCACACGGTGATGTGAGGACCTGGGCCTGGGAGTGAAGAGGGCAGGGTGCCCTCTGGGGCTCACCTGGCCGCTGCCCTCCGTGGACACTGGCAGGTAACCACCAGAGGGGCTCCGGGTTTGCGTTTCCAGGGCTTCTCTGCTCCTGGCTCTGGGGCACTAACTGAGCAGGTCACTTCCTCTGTAGGGAAAGTCTGCCCCCTGGCCAGGCGGAAGGCTAGGCTTTGAGACACTCAGACCTGGGCTTGAATCTGATCTCCTGTCTCTAACTACATGAACTTGAACTAGCATCTTAGCTTCCTGACCTGCACAATCCAACTAAGTCAGGCACCTGTGTAATACAATACAGAGTGTAAAGGTCAGGAACCCAACGCAATGGAAATTATGTAAGTCGGGCACCCAGACGGTGCTCACTGGGCACACAGTAGGTCTTCAGGCCAGGTCCCTTCATGCTCCTCCCCTTCATAAGCAGAACTGCGATTTCCAGAAGGGAGGTCTTCTGAGAACAGAGCATAAAACTTGATTACCTCAGTTCCTCTCCTTCAGTTTGAACCTTTTCTGCTCAGTTTCTGAATCCTTCACGGTGAAAGCTCCTAGTTCAGCTATTTTAGGGAAAGGCAAGGGCCCACCAGCCTCACATGACCTGACACTTCCAAAACCCCAAAAACCTGCATGGTCTGATGGCTTTAGAGTCAAGGATTTCATTCCTCAGGAGATCTCTGCTTCTTGGCAGGCTTGGCTGGCTAATTAGAGCTCCTTCTCAGCACTTATCAAAATCAATCCCTCATGTGTTCAGATGAGGGAGAAGCAATTTGCCAAAACAAGCACTTGTACATGGGGTAGAAACAGGCAAATGAATCCCCTGCAGGTTTGAGTAGACAGGGGCTGTTCGCGCCCTCCAACACATCCTTCCAGGGAGAAAATGCAAGGAGGATCTCAGACCAAGACAGGGGAGGGGCTGAGCTGAGCTGGGGGGTTGGGCAATGGAGGGTGAGAGAAAGAGGGGAATGACAGCCCCAGGAGGTCTCCCGTCTCCCTCTTCCATCCCTGCCACCCGCCTTCCCGCCGTCCTTCTTCCCAACTGACCCTTCTCCCTGGAAAATCCTGTGAACTCAGTCCACCAGGGCAGTGGGGGCAGGGCTCTGTTTGGAAAATGCTCATCAGTCAAAGTGATCCTCAAAATACGCAATTCAAGAGCATCCTCAAAATACGCAATTATGATTATCAAGCAGCATTTATTCAACAAGTAGTTCTCAAAGGCCAGCCACGTGCCAAGCACCATGTACTGCAGCAAGAATATCCCACAGTCCTGGGACTCCCAGAGCTGTGTGACCTTGGGTGTATGCCATACCCTCTCTGATCACCAGTTTTCTCATCTGTAAGAGACAGGATTGAACCACACAGACTTCTGAAAAGGAAGGTAGCCCCATGTACGGCCTCAGTTACAGAAAATGAACATCCCAGACCTGGAGCTCCCAGAGCTTAGAGCAGGGGAGCAAAGGTGAAAATCTTTCAGACCATCTCACAAATGTGGTGGGTAAACCAGGAGACTGACTCTGCAAGAACCGGTTGGGGGGGAAATGGGGAGTCTCATAGTGGGGAGAGTTGGACAGTCAGGAAACGCTTTTCTGAGGGAAGGACAGCTAAGCTGAGACTCTAATGGAGTGGGGCTTACACAAGCAAGCAAGTGGGGCAGGGACATCATTTCAAAAAGGACTGGAGCCCAGAGCTAGAGGGAAGGAGGGTGGGGGCTGGGAGAGCAGCCGGGCGCTTTCCTGGGGTGGTTCTGACCCAAGACACACAGCTCAGGGGTCACTGTGTGCACTGCACCAAGTGGAGGGCAGTCACGGGGCCCTGTGCACTGAAGAGCTGGCGGGAAGCGGGTCAGGCGACACCTCCTCCAAGGCCCAAGGGTTCCCCGCCCAGAAGAACAAGCACAAGGCCAGGGGAACGCTTTCCAAGTCAGGACTCGCTTCAGTTTTTCAGATTTATAAAAGAAAGAAAATTATTCAGTATCTGATGTAAATGCATTTTCTTCTGTAAAAATTTTTATTGGTGTAGAGTTGATTTACAAGGTCACGTTAGTCTCCAGTGTACAGCGAGTGAATGAGTCAAACATGTGCACGTATCCCCTCTTTTTTAGATTCTTTTCCCATATAGGTCATCACAGAGTATTGAGCAGAGTTCCCCGCGCTGCAGAGAAGGCCCTTATTAGTCACCTATATTGTATATAGTATTGCGTACGTATCGATCCCAGCCTCCCAATTTATCCCTCCCCACTCCCTGCTTTCTCCCCTGGTAACCATAAGTTTGTTTTCTACATCTGGGACTCTATTTCTGTTTTGCAAATAAGTTCATTTGCACCATTTAAAGCTGAACATCGAATAACTGATGGTTTTGAACTGTGGTGTTGGAAAGACTTCCTGAGAGTCCCTTGGGCAGCAAGGAGATCAAACCAGTCCATTCTGAAGGAAATCAGTCCTGAGTATTCATTGGAAGGACTGATGCTGAAGCTGAAGCTCCAATACTTTTGCCAACTGATGAGAAGAACTGATTCATTGGAAAAGACCCTGATGCCGGGAAAGATTGAAGGCAGGAGGAGAAGGAGACAACAGAGGATGAGATGGTTGGATGGCATCACCGACTCGACGGACATGAGTTTGAGCAAGCTCCAGGAGTTGGTGAAGGACAGGGAAGCCTGGCATGCTGCAGTCCACAGGGCCACAGAGTTGGACACGACTGAGCAACTGAACTGTACCATTTAAATGTATTTTCTTTTAAATTATAGTTTACAGAGTGACTTCCCTGGTGGCTCAGATGGTAAAGCATCTGCCTGCTATACAGGAGACCCAGGTTCTATCCCTGGATCAGGAAGATCCCCTGGAAAAGGAAATGGCAACCCACTCGAGTACTCTTGCCTGGAAAATCCCAAGGACGGAGGAGCCTGGTAGGCTACGGTCCATGGAGTCACAGAGTCAGACATGACTGTGCAACTTCACTGATCCTTTTCAGAACATGACTGGGATTGGGGGTGATACTCTCTCTACATGTGTTCAGCTTTCTGGGTGTTCATCTCAAAAATCCAGATGTTCCTGGAGGCCCAGAGGCAAACCAGCCCAGCAGATTCAGACAGGGGAGAAGGCAGAGTGGACTGAACCGCTGCCTGCTGGTGTAGTTGAAGAGGACCCAGGGAAGGTGGTGGACAGGGGACCACAGGCCTTTCAGCATGGACCTGCACCTGCCTTCTCGGGGGAAGCTGGCACTTCCAGACACTGTAGGATGCTCTCCCTCAGGCCAGGGTCCTCCTCTCCCCGGAGTTCCCTCTTCACCACCAGAGATAAGGAGAGTCCTAGCCCAGCCCTCAAAGGGACTTGCCCGCCCAGCTACCCTTGGAGATGGGGATATTAAAGGGCCTTCCCCTGGGACCCCCCCCTTCCATGTTGATCTTCCTGATGGCATGGACGAGACAGCCACCCCGCTTTGCTTGTCCTGTCCACTTCAAATCTCAGAGAAGCCAGCGTCTCCAGCCAGTCTGAGACAAGGAGGTTGGGGGGGCCCTCTACTGCCCTCTGGTGTCCACCCAGCAGGCTGCCTTCTTGAGGGTCTCCAACGGCTTTGCGCAAGCCTCCCTGTCGTGGAGGCGAGCCTCCCTCACTCCCTGGGTAACCTTGGGTGTGCCACTCCTGTCCAAGCATCAGCTTTCTCTAAGAGGCAGGACTGGACCACAGAGTCTACAAAAAGAGAGCCAGCTTCAAGCAAGTGAGCAAGGAAGGGCAGATACAGGGCAGAGGCAAAAAGTCAGGGTGCCAGAGAGCACCACCAGAGCCCACGCGGGCCCCTGAGAAGCTCGGAAGTGGAGGAGGGCACCAGGGCCCCAAAGATAAGGGCAGGGCAAGAGTGCTAGAAGGAGGAGAAACAACCCACCCCAAGACCCTAGCAGACAGCCACCAGGCTCATCTCCTGGCTCCCCTGTCCTCTGTCCCCTCCCTTTCCCCCTAAAGAGCTACATTAAGAAATCAAGACATTCGGAACCCAATCCTTCAAAATAAAGGATATTGTTGAGACAAATGACAAAACTGGAAAGGGTTCTCACGATTATACACAGCAACACATCATTTACCGAGTTGGATGGGTGGACTGAAATTGTGTTGATTGTCCTTGTTTGTATAACACACACTGAAACATCAGGTCAGCAACTTACACATTGGAGAGAGAAGTTCTTTGTATAATACTTGTGCATTTTTGTTATTTTGAGATTGTTTCAACAACTTAAACTTTTTAAATTCTAGTCTAGAATTTTCTCTTAAAAATTGCATACATCCTTTGACTCAGCAATTCAATTTTAGGACTTTGTTGGATAGATATAATGTTTTCATTTGTGTGTAGAATGATACATATGTATGTATAATTATACTTATATATCACTTTTATACATCACATATAATTACATTTATATATCACTTATATATCACAAGATTCTTCTTAATTCGGCATGGCTAGCTGTCAGTTTAAAAGATTTAATAGATACTTATAACAAATAGAGCATCTGTGTTCCTGTTGATGGATTTAGGACACTGGGATGATTCACTGTCTCAAGCTAACTCAGTTGAAAGCAAGAACTCTTAAGAGGATAATACTTCCTCAGATCTCAGTGATGCTTTATTGCGACTGTGCTAAGTACAGTTATCATCTTGATTTTACACACTTTCATCAGCCTTTTTGGAGAAGGAAATGGCAATCCACTCCACTATTCTTGCCTGGAGAATTCCATGGACAAAGGAGCCTGGTGTACTACAGTCCATGGGGTCGCAAAGAGTCGGACACGACTGAGCAACTAACACACACATATATCACCTTAAACATGTATATGTCAATAATATTAAGTGTTATCTGTAATATGTTTATGGAAGAAATAATTTAAATAGCAAAAAACCCAAAGTTAACAGTCCATCAATAGGACAGTAGTGAAATAATGACAGTAAACTCACGGCAAAGGATACTCTGAGACCATTAAAAAGAATGAATCGGGTCTATACCAACTGTTGTTCATCGCTAAGTCATGTCCGACTCTTTGCAACCCCATGGACTGCGGCACGCCAACCTTCCCTGTCCTTCACTATCTCCCCTCCTGGAGTTTGTTCAAATTCATGTCTGTTGAATTGGTGATGCCATCCAAGCATCTCATCCTCTGTTGCCCTCTTCTCCTGCCCTCAATCTTGCCCAGTATCAGGGTCTTTTCCAAATAGCAGTTAATATTCACCAAGCATTCAGCCCGTGGCAGGTCTAATCCTAGCTCTTTGTGTATATTGATTCAGAACAAGCCTGCTCTGTAGATCCTATTGCTATTCCCCACCGCGTAAAAGGGAGAATTGAGCCCAGCAGCCCAGCGATGATATACTCAGCTGGGGTCCAACTCCTGCAGCTGGTTCCAGAGTCCACATGCTTAACCACAGACAATAATCGGGAACAGTGCACAGACACCACTGCCAACGATTGCTCTGGGGAAATGGGCTTGGGAGGGGGAATAAGGTGGAGCTTGACTTGTCACTTTATACTGTTTATATTCTTTACCGTTTATCTTTATCATATATCACCACATGTCAGCTTTGCACATTAAAAAAAAACACCCACTAATTTAAATAAATAAGTGCAAAAGCATTAAAAAAAAAAAAAACATTTAAAGACTATGGAAAACAATATGGAAGTTACTTTAAAAAGTAAAAATAGAGCTACCACATGATCCAGCAACCCGACCATTGGGCGTATATCTGGAAAAGATGAAAATTCTAATTCAAAAAGATACATGTGCCCCAGTGTTCATAGTAGCAGAGTTCACAATAGCAAAGACTTGGAATCAACGTACGCATCCATCGACAGATGAATGGATAAAGAAGCGGTATTCAAAAGTCTACAAGCAATGGATGCTGGAGAGGGTGCAGAGAAAAGGAACCCTCTTACACCGTTGGTGGGAATGCAAACTAGTACAGCCACTATGGAGAACTGTGTGGAGATTCCTTAGAAACCTGGAAATAGAACTGCCTTATGACCCAGCAATCCCACTGCTGGGCATACACACTGAGGAAACCAGAACTGAAAGAGACACATGTACCCCAATGTTCATCGCAGCACTGTTTATAATAGCCAGGACATGAAAGCAACCTAGATGTCCATCAGCAGATGAATGGATAAGAAAGCTGTGGTACATATACACAGTGGAGTATTACTCAGCTATTAAAAATAATGCATTTGAATCAGTTCTGGTGAGGTGAATGAAGCTGGAGCCTATTATACAGAGTGAAGTAACTCAGAAAGAAAAATACGAATATAGTATATTAATGCATATATATGGAATTTAGAAAAATGGTAACGGTGATCCTATACGCGAGATAGCAAAAGAGACACAGATGTAAAGAACAGACTTCTGGATTCTGAGGGAGAAGGTGAGGGTGGGATGATCTGAGAGAACAGAATTGAAACATGTATATTACCATATGTGAAATAGATCGCCAGTCCAGGTTCAATGCATGAGACAGGGCACTCAGGGCTGGTGCACTGGGACGACCCAGAGGGATGGGATGGGGAGGGAGGTGGGAGAGGGTTCAGGATGGGGGACACATGTATGCCCATGGTTGATTTATGTCAATGTATGGTAAAAACCACTACAATATTGTAAAGTAACTAGCCTCCAATTAAAATAAATACATTTACCAAAAAAAAAGAAGAAGTGGTATTATATGCAACGGAATATTACTCAGCCATAAAAAAGAATGAAATATTGCCACGCGCAGCAACATGAATGGACCTAGAGACTATCATACCAAGTGAAGCACATCAGACAGAGACAAATATCATATGATGTCACTTACATGTGGAATCTAATAGGAGGATACACATGAACTTACTTTTATAAAACAGACTCACAGACATAGACAACAAACTCAAGGTTCCCGAAGAGAAGAGGAGGAGAGGGATAAAGTAGAAGTTTAGGGTTAATACATACACACTACTATACACTAAATAATAAACAAGGACCTGCTGTATAGTATGTGGAACATATTCAACATCTTGTAATAATCTATAATGCAAAGGGAATCTGAAAAGCAATATGTGTCAATCAGTTTGCTGTGAAACTAACGCCTGAAACTAACACAATGTTGTAGAGCAGCTATACTTCCATTTAAAAACAAAAAATAGGTGAAAGATTGATAGCAACTTTTAAGGGATCTGTTCATTTTATAAGCAATTGTAAAGTTTATGGTAAAGGAAATGAAAAACATAAGAATTGTTGTTCATAGGGTTTCTGGAAACTCTGGGTTAGGTGTAAGCGGTCCCCACTTCTGGGTTTGCACACACAGTAGACGGTGTTTGGCCAGAGCTGCTACCACCCTGGGGGCCTGAAATACCCAAACGCACTTACAGTGCTTCGCACAGCAGACAACCAACGCTCTAACCAGAGCAGATTTGTGTGGCTTTTGAAAATGCCTTATAAATTATCCAATGTGAGGTCACAACAGTCCTGTAAAGTTTAATTTCCTCTTCTGCAAAATGGAGATATTAGTGTCCACTCACCTAATAACCCTGATCATTTATGAATTTATTTATGTTCGTATTCCCATTTCACAGATATGGAAAAGTAGTTTCTGAGGGTAAGAATGTACTTCTTGTTTGATCTTCTTTCCGTGAGAGGGAGAAGGCAAGCATGGTTCTGATGCGCCCTAGTCTGGAAGGGAGAGAGAAGGTGGTGACGCCCTTGATGTCCAGGGGATTTGGAAAGGACAAGCGGGCACGGTAGGCTGGAGCTGCTGGCGGTACTGGGGGCCCTGTGGATTTGAGGTGCTCCAGTCTAGGCTGCAGTCCATGCTAAGGGTCGGACACGACTGAGCGACTTCCCTTTCACTTTTCACTTTCATGCATTGAAGAAGGAAATGGCAACCCACTCCAGTGTTCTTGCCTGGAGAATCCCAGGGACGGGGGAGCCTGGTGGGCTGCTGTCTATGGGGTCGCACGGAGTCAGACCTGACTGAAGTGACTTAGCAGCAGCAGCAGTCCATTCTGAAGGAGATCAGCCCTGGATGTTCTTTGGAAGGAATGATGCTAAAGCTGAAACTCCAGTACTCTGGCCACCCCATGCGAAGAGTTGACTCATTGGAAAAGACTCTGATGCTGGGAGGGATTGGGGGCAGGAGGAGAAGGGGATGACAGAGGATGAGATGGCTGGATGGCATCACCGACTCGATGGACGTGAGTCTGAGTGAGTTGGTGATGGACAGGGAGGCCTGGCGTGCTGCGATTCATGGGGTATGATGCTGAAGCTGAAACTCCAGTACTCTGGCCACCCCATGCGAAGAGTTGACTCATTGGAAAAGACTCTGATGCTGGGAGGGATTGGGGGCAGGAGGAGAAGGGGATGACAGAGGATGAGATGGCTGGATGGCATCACCGACTCGATGGACGTGAGTCTGAGTGAGTTGGTGATGGACAGGGAGGCCTGGCGTGCTGCGATTCATGGGGTCGCAAAGAGTCGGACACGACTGAGCGACTGAACTGAACTGAACTGAGCTTACCTGATGAGAAGAACCGACTCATTGGAAAAGACCCTGATGCTGGGAAAGATCGAAGGCAGGAGGAGAAGGGGGCGACAGAGGCTGAAACGGTTGGATGGCATCACCAACTCAATGGACGTGCTGCTGCTGCTGCTGCTGCTGCTGAGTCGCTTCAGTCGTGTCCGACTCTTAGCGACCCCATGGGCTGCAGCCCACCAGGCTCCTCCGTCTATGGGATTTTCCAGGCAAGAGTACTGGAGTGGGGTGCCATTGCCTTCTCCATGAGTTTGAGCAAACTCCGGGAGTTGGTGCTGGACAGGGAGGCCTGGCCTGGTCGGGCGAGGTCTCGGGACCCTCCCCGCGGCGGCGATCCTGGCGCTGGGGCTTCTCGCTCCAAAGTCCCCCTTACCCGCCGGCGTTCCCACGCGTTTGGCGGCTTTGGGGAAGGCGCCTTCCCGAGCCTCCGTGTCCCTTCTGTGAAGCCGGAGTGAATAGCAGAGTAAACTGCGGAGCTGGGAATTAAGTCAGAAAGCGTGCGGCCCGAGGGCGCGAAATGCCCCCAGGTCCCTCCGCGCCGAGGGCGCACCGCGGGGGCGCGTTACCCGCCCGACTCCCCAGGGGCGGGCGCGGCCCTGCCCTCCCCGCCGCCGCCGCCGCC
>SJXO01005984.1:12809-26157 GCA_006408615.1 Connochaetes taurinus
TTTTGGGCAAATCGGTGGTTTCCATCAGAAGTCCTGTTGGCGATGGCCCTGCAGACAGGGCTGAGCCTGCCCCTCCGAGGAGACCAAGCTGGGCAGGTCACTCGGGCCGAGGCTGTTTGGGGAGCGACTCCTGCCAGAGAGAGAGCCCTGGGGCGTCCTGGCATGGGAGGAGGTGTCTTGGATTGGGGGCCCCTGAAAGCCCCGCTTGTATTGGAATTTTGTTTGCTGACAGGCCCCCAGACCAGCCCACAGGGCCCAGGGGCTGGGTCTGCAGGTGAAGGGAGTCAGGCAGTGGCCACTGGCCCCAGGCCCCTGCCCAAGCCAGAAAGTGAGGAACACTTCAACTGTGGCCCACCAGGCTCCTCTGTCCACGGGGAGCTCCAGGCAGGAATACTGGAGGGGTTGCCGTGCCCTCCTCCAGGGGACCTTCCCCGACACACCAGGGATCGAACACTTGTCTCTGGGGTGTCCTCTTTACACGAGCACCACCTGGGAGGCCTGAGCCAGACCTGCTTACAAAGGCCCTCTGGTCTCCCAAGCTCAGACACCTGTGTCCTACGCACCTTAACCACGTGTTGAGAAGAACCCCACTCCATTTTCAGTTGGCCTGGGACCTTTACATTTTTATGTGTTTTGATTTTTTTTCCTTCTTAGTTACATATTTCTTTCTGAAAGGCTGGAGTGATAAAGGGGGTGGCGAGGCCCCCACTGGCCCACTGGGTGCGAAGGCAGCAATGCCCATCGCCGTGAAGCCCAGGGAGACGGTCAGGCTTAAAGACCGTGGCGGTGGAGCAGTGACCTTGGCACCTGGGTTCAGCCACTCATGTCCATCTTTTACCATCTAGCCCTCTGCCGGCCACTCCACTAGGCCTCAGCAAGACCCAGCTTTCTCGGGCAAAAGCCCCGTACCTGGATCTGCAGGGCCTCAGGCCCTAGAATCCAAGCGCCAGTCATAGGTCCCTGCGCTCCCCCTACGTCCAAACTCTGGACGCAGTGGTAGGTGCCCCGCGGGAGTGAGTGAGGACTGCTCCAGGCACACAGACTAGCAGGCACGGGGCCTTACTGATTGAGGCAGGAGTGACTGAAACGTTAAGGCCAGCTCAGGGGGAGGCTTGAGGGTCAGTGAAGAGGAGCCAGAGCCCCGCAGACTACTCGGAAGGGTGGCTTTGGTGCCCTCGGATGGCAGCATGGTGATGGCTCATGGGGGCCCCCACCCCTGCCATCGGGTCAGCGTTCGGGAGCTGCCTGTCTCATTCTTTGCAGAAGCAATCTCTGGAGGATGAGGCCCCCTCCCCTGCACCCACCCTATGACCTCTCCCTCTAATTCCGACATCCTGGCGTCACCCAAGGCTGGAGAGGGCCGAAGGAGTCATGGCACAGCTGCAAACGCTGAGACCCGCAGAGGAAGGAGACTGGTCCCTAGTCGTGGGGGCCGGCTGGTGCCTGAACCGGGATTGGAACCCAGCCCCTGACCCTCAGGGCATCCTTGTCCCGCAGCATCACCTGGGGCTCCGTCCTTGCTCTGGGGTCTGTAGCCAAGGATTTCGTGCAAGTGTGGAAGGATGTCCGTGTAGAAGCAAGCTTTCCAGCAGCTCCCCACGTCGCTGAGAGAGTGGAGAGATGGAGCAGGAGGGAGGCAAGCGGCAGAGCCTGAGCTGCTGGGGTGATTTCAGAGCACCTGCAGGGGTGGGGTGCCTCCGGGGTGGAAACATGCTCATGTTGCAGCTGAGGAAGGTTGAGGGGTTGGTTGCATGTCTGGGAAGCCAGCCCTGCCTGCAGAAGTAACCACACAGCCCCACTCTGAGGACAGCATTTGGGAAGCAGCCACAAAGGGTTAATGCACGGCCCCCCTGCCCCCAGCTAGCACCTGGGCCTTCCCCCTGAATGTGCCTGTACCTTTATCGGTGAGGGTCACCCACCTAATTCTGAGTCAGAGTGCATTCTTGCCATTGTTAGTAGGGCATTGAAGAGGAACTTTGGCTTGCTGAAAAGTTTATCATAGGCAGTGACGACTCGTTCTTGCCTTTGTTCCCAGGCTCAGGGGGCCCCTCCAGCCCAAGTTGTGTGTAGGAAGAAGCCCCACCCATATTTCCCCTTAATGGGGTCAAAACATGAACTCAAATCTTTAACAGACACAGATGAGCCGCAGCTGAAATGCAGTGATCCGGGTTCAGGCTACCCGCTTGGTAAAACCAGTTCCACTGTCTCTTTCCCACTTATTAACTTCCATGTAACGTTCTCTTTTCTCCATTATAACTTATAAATGACTGGGGAGGGCTAAGAGTCTCAAAGATTAACAATGTGATTAAATCTGAGCCCTGGACCAGGCACAAATTGAAAGTATTTTGTTCAGGAAGCTCATGACTAGGCGTTATCTACACCCAAGTGGAACCAGGGGCAGATAGAGCCTGGGGAGTCTGCCCTCCCCAGCACGCACACCCTGGGAGGTTTCCCCGGACCAGGGCAGGTCAGAACCCTGTCCTCTCTGTGGGTCAGGAATGAGCCATGTTAGTAGGGCATTTAGAAAGACCCAGGTCAGGCTCTGCTCCCGTGTTCTCCCCTGCCTGTGGTGGTTGGAGGGATACCTGGTGGAGATCAGGGTCTTGGTGAGCAAAGTGGGGAGTGGTGGCAGAGATGACCGTGGCTGAAAGGCTGTCCCCTCCATGAATCCAGGGTCCTTACGCATGGCCTTACCTGACAGAGTATCTGGCAGGACCTTCTACCACATCCCAAGGGCCCCCGTCAACGTAGCAGCCCGACACAAGCCAGAAGGGTGCTAACAGCTCACGTCCCAATTGCCAGTGTCTTTCGGTTTATGCCCTTTGGTTGCTGAAATCAAGCATATTCCCCATTCTGTTTAAGGTTATTTTCTAAAGATAGTTTTTAAAAAGCGTTAGCAACCTAAATGTCCATCAACAGAGAAATGGATAAAGAAAATGCGGTACATATATACAATGGAATATTCAGTTCAGTTCAGCCACTCAGTCATGTCCGACTCTTTGGGACCCCATGGACTGCAGCACACCAGGCCTCCCTGTCCATCACCAGCTCCCGGAGCTGGCTCAAATGCATGTCCATTTTGTCAGCAGTGCCATCCAACTATCTCATCCTCTGTCGTCCCCTTCTCCTCCTGCCTTCAATCTTTCCCAGCATCAGGATCTTTTCCAATGAGTCAGTTCTTCACGTCAGGTGGCCAAAGTATTGGAGTTTCAGCTTTAGCATCCGTCCTTCCAGTGAATAACCAGGCCTCCCTGTCCATCACCAGCTCCCGGAGCTGGCTCAAATGCATGTCCATTTTGTCAGCAGTGCCATCCAACTATCTCATCCTCTGTCGTCCCCTTCTCCTCCTGCCTTCAATCTTTCCCAGCATCAGGATCTTTTCCAATGAGTCAGTTCTTCACGTCAGGTGGCCAAAGTATTGGAGTTTCAGCTTTAGCATCCGTCCTTCCAGTGAATATTCAGGGTTGATTTCCTTTAGGATGGACTGGTTGGAACTCCTTGCAGTCCAAGGGGCTCTCAAGAGTCTTCTCCAACACCACAGTTCAAAAGCATCAATTCTTCAGTGCTCAGCTTTCTTTATGGTCCAATTCTCACATCCATACATGACTACTGGAAAAACCATAGCTTTGACTAGACAGACCTTTGTTGGTGAAGTAATGGAATATTACTCTGCCATTAAAACGGAAATGCCATTTACAGCAACATGGATGGACATGGATTGTCATACTGAGCGAAGCCTGTCAGAGAAGGAGAAATATGGTATGACATTCCTTACATGTGTAATCTAAAAAGAAATTATACAAATGAATTTACAAAACAGAAGCAGACTCAAAGAGAACGAACTTACCCTTGCCCTGGGAAAGAGGAGGAAGGGATGGATAGGGAGTTTGGGATGGACATGTACACGCTGCTATATTTTAAATGGATAACCAACAAGGACCTCCTGTAGAGCACAGGGAACTCTGCTCAATGTGTGGCAGCCTGGGTGGGAGGGGAGTTTGGGGGAGAAGGGATACATGTGTATGTATGGCTGAGTCTTCACCGGCTGAGTCTTCAGCGGTTCACCTGAAACTATCACACTGTTGGTTAATTGGCTACACTCTAATGAAAAATAAAAGTTAAAAAAAAAAGGAAAAAACTAGCAAGAACCAACTGGGTCCAAGATGGAAAAAAAAAGCTTTAAACTACCACCTCTGCCCACCCACCATCACCACCACCAACAACAAAATAAACTAACAAAAATAATTAAAGCTTTAAGCTTCTGCTGCACTTCATCAACTCACTGAATGGGAAGGCTGGTCACCGTAGTAAAGCCCCGTGTCGGGGACCATAGGCTGCTAACCCCTGGCTGCCCTGGGAACCTGCTTCCCTGGGAGGCATCCACGTCCCGGCTGCATGGCAAAGTGTCGATGAACGGGGAGGGTCTGAAGTTTCCAGTCACTCTCCCAGCACCGCCTGCTCACCCAGAAGTTGGGCCAGAGCTAAAAACAGGCACCAGAGTAAAAGTTTTCAGATTATGTCTACCCCATGAAGTACCGACAGTCCGCACTTGGGTTAGCTACATGGGATACTTGTTTTTCAAACTCTATATTACCTCATTCCTGGCTTCATTAAACAGAGCATCATGAACACACATCAGTTTCCCTGGTGGCTTAGACCGTAAAGAATCTGCCTGCAGTGTTTGAGACCTGGGTTTGATCCCTGGGTCGGGAAGATCCCCTGGAGAGGGGAATGACTACACATTCCAGTATTCTTGCCTGGAGAGTCCCATGGACAGAGGCAGGCTACAGTCCATGGGGTGTGTGTGTGGGGGTGCGGTCACAAGCTGTCGGACATGACTGAGAGACGAACACTTTCATTTAACAACTCAGGGTCACCCCTGCAACCTCCGAGTTGGTACTGTCATGATGCCCTGGTTCCCTTGAAGCACTGTGCCCTGGCCATCTCTCTCTGCTCACGTCTCAGCAGCTTCTGCCCGGCCTCACTCCAGGCAGCGGACAGCCAGCCTGAGTGTCTTCCCTACCCCATCCCTGGCAGGCACCCCCCTCTCCGGAGGTGACTCCCTGGTCCAGTATCACCAGTCCCCAGGCTGCGATCGACTTTGCTGTCTGAGCCAGGAAGCCAGGTGCCATCCTTGTTAGAAAGAAGCATCAAACAGAAGAGACAGGCTTGAGAGGGGCAGGGGGTGCGTTCTCTGGGTGTGAAGTCTCCAGGCAGGGGTTCTGACCCCTAGTGGGCCATTCATCCATGGGTCATCAGTCACTGACCCACTCTAAGACAGGTAAGCTTGCATGGCAAGAAAAATATACTGGTTTCTTTTTGTTTTATTTTTCTCCCTCACACCTCTCAAGTTAAGTTTCTTGAAATGAAGCCTGAAATTGTGACTTTTTCCTTTAGAAGAGGAGAGAGAATGCTGACTACTCAGCTGATAGTCACGGCTTTCATCTGCTCTGAAAATAGAATTTCAAATGAATGTTCTTATGATAGAATTTTCTCAATGACAGTAAAAAGCAAAGATGAATAAACCCCAGGCATCCATCAAATGACTTTTTGTTCCATTTTTTAAAGACAAACAGAAACTATGTGCTCTGGGGAAGCATCAAGAGTCAGTTTGGGTTTAATGTTTTCACGTCCAAAAATCTCAGTTCAAGTGTAAAGAAAATAGTTTGAATGATTCTGACCCATCAGGGCATCCTCTTAATACAACATTCATAATGCAGTGCTTGAGTTTGGAAATATTGAGAAGGTCAGTGCAAAAAAAAAAATTAGAAATTATTTTTCACCTATTTTAAGGCATAGTTTGACAGCCACGAGATCTCTGTGGCCACTTTCATTTTAAGTGGTATCTGAGTGTTACTCAGAAAATGACACTTCATAATTAACGTCTTGTATAGCAAACTTGCTTTCTAGCACAGAGCAACTGTTGTTTGCATTTGCACAGAGATCACTTTCAGGAGGTCAGCGTCAGTGAATGGAGATGCTGCTCAGAATTCAGAAGCAGATTTGCATCTTTGGTTGGTGTTTAAGGCTTCCCAGTGAAACCAGACAGACTGGGTCCCTTCTCTGATGTTCCTGAAAAGCGGGTTTCAGTCCTTCATGAAGACTTGCTGAAGTCACACAGAGATTCTTGAGCTTTCGGTTCCCATCAGGATCCCGTCACCCAGACAGAATCTGCCCCCCAACCCCGTCCCGCCAGAACAGAGCTGGACTGAGTGCAGCAATTGTGGTCTCTGGCCAAGGGTCTGCGGTCCACCTGCTATAGACCGGGGGGGGCACCAAAATGTGTCCCCGAGTGCCAGGGGGAGGTCGCTGTCATCACGATTATGGAATGATGCTCCGCTAGCTGTTAGCAGGTGGCCGTGCTGGGGGAAGGGGAGGCAGGTGGAGGACCCCTCGAGGACCTTGTCAGAATGCAGATTCTGAATCAGGAGGGCCCAGGCCTGGGAGTCTGCATTTCTCACAGGCTCCGGGAGATGCTACTGGTCCACGGAGCACACCCTGAGTAGTGAGAAAGGTGGTAAAGTTCTGCTTCTCTTGGTTTGTGACAGCTGGGTTTTCCTTCCTTTGTCCTCTTGATGTGAATTGAGATCTTGAGTGTCCAGAAAGGGCACAGTGTCATCTGAATTCCGTCTCTGAGCTGTGGGGACTCTACACGTGGGTTCCCTTATTTTGACTGTGCGTGTTTCCAGACACACGTTTGCCTGTTTTCAAAAACGACCTAACCCAGGTCCAGCTCCTGGGAAATCGGTATTTTCTGCATTGTCTCTTCCTCTGTGACTCGGCCGGCACCCGCACGGGCTTCCTGGGCTGACCCCTGGGCCCTGTGTTACTCCAGGTGTGACCTTGAGGAGCAGCAGAGATGGGGAAGACGCTGGATCTTTCCAAGCTCACAGATGAAGAGGCCAAGCATGTCTGGGAGGTGGTTCAACGGGACTTCGACCTTCGAAGGAAAGAAGAGGAAAGACTAGAGTAAGTGTGTGTGGTGGGACCCTTGCAGCGTGGTCCCAGCATCCTCTGGAGGGGCTGGCCCCTTGGGGGTCTCTGGGCAGGCAGACAGCAGTAACTCAGTGGAGGACACTGGATGAGAGTCACGTGCTTTCTGACCTCAGTTCCCCCTTAATTAAAACAAGGAGCTTTGACTTCCCTCCTGATGTTCAGACGTTCCCTGAATAGTTTTATTTCAACTTGATCCAGCGCCAGGGTGACATTCTCTGCTAATGCTAAGACCACAGCCTTGCATGAATAAAGGTGATGAAGAGGGAAAGTCTTGATGCTGATCTGCAACACCCAGGAGCCGGGATCAAGGGCTTTCAGGACAAAGGCAGACTTTTACCTCTTCCCAGCAGAGCTGGGGGTGCCCCATCCTCACTGTGGAGGCCCCAGCGCCATCTTGCAGGCCGCTCCCATGGGCTGAGCTAAAGCCCCCTTGGTGTTATATGTTCTTCCTCTGCTTTGCTTCTTCCTCCGCCAAACCTCCAAGGCTTAGCTGCCTCCCAGGCTCCTTTGTTGCCTCGGGGTATTTTGTGGGTTGGCAGGCCCATTGCAAAGGAGACGTTAAGTGAAGGCTCAGGGCGGGTGGGAAGTGGCCAAGGGAAAGGCCTGAAAGGCTCCTGCCGTGGTTGAGGGCAGAGAGGAGGTCAGAGCTGGGGTGGGGTGCAGGCAATCACGAGGCCGAGGGTCCAGCAGGACGTGGACTGGCTGTTCTCTGTGTGGCTGCAGGCCTTTAGGCGAGGGAGTAACAAGACCCAGATTCTGCTCTGCAGCCGGCAGGCTACTGAGAAGCAGTCAGATGAGCTGTCAAGGGGGAGCCAGAAAGTGTGCTGAAGGGCTGGCTGTGGGGTCTTGATTTTAGGGGCGGCATTGAGGTCACGGGTGACTCCAGAGTCAGGGCCTGAGTAACTGTGGGTTTGGAGGGGCCCTCACCTCACGCGGGGAAGCTGAGGGCGGAGCAGGTGCGGAGGGAACAACCAGGACACATATCTGTGGACACTGGGTGGCCTGTTAGACACGAGGTGGATGGGGCGGTCCACACACACCGGACGGGAGCCCAGCGAGACAGGACTGTGGGAGTGCCCACCTACAGAGGCCATGGCTGCTGTGATCACACCAAACCCCATGGCCTAAAGCAAGCACACAGCTCTCTGCTGGGCCTGGAGCTTGGGAGTCAAGGTGCTGACAAGCTGTCCAATGAAACAAGTTCAGTGGAGCCCAGCAGCCCCTGGTGATGGTGGGGAGGGGTCTGGGGCAGCACCAGGAGGCTTCTTGCTGCCTCTCTGCGCAGCCCCGCTCCCCTCTGCTCTGTCCTGGGCTGCAGGTCACCCCCAGGGTTTTCATTACGAAGCAGCTTTCACCCCACTGGTGTCTGGAGCCCTGACTCCCATCAGTTGCTGCCACCCCAGGACCAGGGCCCAGAGCCAGCCTTGGGCATCATCCCGGTGCTGACTGGGGCAGGCGCCCGCCTTGCCTCGTGTCTCCTGTCTTTGCCTCAACCTGGAGGCTGCGCCCAGGGTCAGAGCCACACTCTCTTAGTGACAGAGCCCGCCTGGTCTTTCCTGTCTGGGGATCACAGCCCCTCCAAGCAGCCCAGCTGTTGTCACTCTTATTTTTAATGGCAGCTCAGACCCTCCCATTCCATGCCTTTATAGAAGTACAGATTGATCGGAGGGCGGGGGATCCCAGTTCTCCAGGGAGACCTCTGAGGGCGTCAGCCCCTCCCTCTGTCTAGACAGACCTCAGGTAGTTTTGCAGAAATTCCTGTTTCTTGCCTACAGGGAGCACTGCACCCTCCTGATCCCCATCACCCTATTTTCCATATTTCTCGAAGTCATTTCAGGTTGCAAAGGGGAGAAACACCCTGGTAGCCTCCAGTTACTGCTAGAAAGGAAGTCTCCAAAGGATCCCACTGGTGACACCCCCTCTCCTGGGGGGGCCCGTGGATCAGGTCAGGTCCCTGGTCAGTCATTTAAGGTCAGGGTGACGTCCTTGTTCAGAAGTCCCCGAAGCCTTCTGCTCAGAATTTAGTGTCTTCTCGGCCAGACATGTGACAGTTAGGGGTGAGCTTGTTAAATACAGCAGCGCAGGACGTGGTCCCTGGAAGTGTCCGCGTGCGGAGAGGTGGTGGTTGGGAAAATCCACGCCAGAGCCAAGGCGAGGATGCTGGAGCCCTGGAAGTGCTCCTGTTTTAGCTCCTCCTGTGCGCACCAGCCTGCTGGTGATGTGCTTAGAAGAGATAAGCCGCGGGGCTGAGTGAAGGGCGTTTGTGGAAACACCGATGTGCTTGTCTCTTGCTGGGTGTCATTGGTTATCCGTGCAGCAAGAGGTGAAGCCACCTCTGCCTGTGACAAGCCTTTTCCCCAGTGTCCCCCTGACCCCGGGGAGCAAGACCCAGGCATGTGGTCGTGCGGCTCCGTGAGACTAGAGCCCACGGGTTCACGTTCCACTCACGTGGGGCTGAGACTTAGGAAGGGCACAGCTCAGAATACAGACTATTTGGCGTTTGGACACTGACATGGGTTCTGTAGAGTGCATTGGCTAAAATACCAGCAGTCTGTTATGAAACTGAAGACATTTTAAAAATCATAAACCTCCTTCTTCCTGGCCTCATCTCAATGTTAATCTGCATTTAACCAGTTTCAATGTTAACCATCCATTTCCTGCAACCACAATATCCCAGTCTCTGTAGCACACTGGGGTTTCTGCACGGTCCCTTGGGGTCCTCATGGACTCTCCCAGTTCCTGGGTCTCTAGTCTCTGAATCACAACTGCCTGCATGTAGGCACTGGCCCTCAGCTGAGCCCTGAGCGGGGTCCTGTAATAAACTGAGCAGCTCAGGGGTTGTTCAGGTGAGCAGGGTTTTTTTAATTGTTATTGAAATATAGTTGATTTACAAGGCTGCGTTAGTTTCAGATGTACAGCAATCAGATGAGTTTGTGATGTCTTTGACACACTCCAAAAGAGAGGCCAAATGGATGGGCCAGCTCAAAACCTTACCAAGGTCATTGAGAGAACAAAGTCAACAGAGGGGAAAAAACTGTGAAACCAAGAACCAAACATATTCATTACTTGGAAGAACTTTCCCACCCTGAATACACATCAGATGGACACAATGTGTGCGCTCAAGGTCGGTTCACCAGCCGCAAGGTCGATTTACTGAGAGACAATTCACAAAATATACCAATTAGGAAACAATCAAAAACGCATTCCATTTCATATTTACAGAGTGAACAGAAGTGTGTGTTAGCTGGGTTGCTGTTCGGTTTTTCTCCCCAAGTGGGAGCACCCCCTGTAAAGGATACTGGGGCAGGGCCTGGGCAAAGGGTCCAGCACCCTCTCCCATGTGGTGGGAGGGACCAGCACTTTGACTTCTGTCAAAGTGAGTGACCTGTGAGCTGGCCCAGGCCCTGACCCAATGCCCAGTGCCCGGTGGACCATCCCCACAACATGAAAGCCTCTGACCCCTCGGCCAGGCCTGACCTCCTACCATTTGTGGGGGACACTTGCAGCCCTGTGGGGAAGACAGATGCCAGCCGGTGTTGAAGGGCTTAGGCTGGAGCATCTTGGTCTGTGTTCGCTGTGAGCCTCCTAACAAGATGTCCCACATAGAACCCATTTGTTCCAGGGACCACCAGGCCTGCTGGTAGACCTCTCAGACAGCTCCCCTCCAAACTGACCAGGAGGATATCCCTGGGAGGCTAGCTCCTGAGTGACAGCAGCCTTGTGGAGCTTCCAAACAGCTTTCCTTGCAGACTATTTTGGGAATTTAAGGAGGAAGGGGGGGCCGTATAGCCTATGATTTAGCCCCAAGCGGATATAATGTCTCCCTGAAGTTGGCTTGTGTGACCAGCGACTGGGGAGTTGGGTATTTACTGTGCGGAGTGTGATGTTATTCTCGGCTTCCCCTCAGAACACAGGGCTGCACTCCAGAGGACCCCAAACCCCAAAATGCACAGAAACCGTTAGGCAGCTCATCAAGCCTTCACTCCCCTCCAAGACCCCAGGCCTTGGAATGAGCTCGCCTGCTTCCTCACAGAAGCCTCGAAGCTGCCAGGCATCACCACCCCCATCCCTGCACTTACCTCCGAGTACCTCGCCTCCGGGTCCTCTGGACCTTTCCTCTGCTCCCAGCTCCTGGAGCTGCCTCAGCTACTCCCTTTCTGTCCTCTGGCTCCTGCTTGGAATGTCAGTAGGGTCTAGCACCACATTGAAACAAACAAAGCAAAAGCAAGAACAAACAAACAAAAAACACAGAAAGCCTTTCCCTTTGGCCCCAGCGCCCTGCTAAATGCTGGCACACTTTGCTCCCTTAACTTCAAATGATCCAAGCGCTGCACATCCTTCCATCTGCCTCCTGTTCCACTGGTCTGTCTTGGCAGCTACGCCTCGGGGCCCAGTCGAAGCCCCTTCTCAGCCCCTAGTCTTCCCTGACCTTGGATTCTGCCCTCCTCACGGATCCCGTGTCTGTAACTGATGTGTTCCTTTTCCCACACCTTCCTGGCTTTTCTCTGTGGTTACTTTGAAGGCCCCTCTTCCTTCTTCTGGTGCATTAAAGGAATAAGTTGCCTAAGACATGTCTTCTCAGTCCATGAAAGCATCTGGGCCCCTTCAGATCTTTAATCTTTCACATACCCAAAGGACAGAGAATTCCTACACTGTTTAAACTGCTTCAGACCAGGGAAAAAAATGTTCATTAGGCTCACTCTGATACCCTATATTAACAAAGATAAAGGAGGAAAAATACAGCTCAGTTAAATTACCATTTTAATATGCCTAAGGCTGTAATGGAAGCCACTAGCCACGTGTGTCTATTTAACTTAATTGAATACAACTTAAAAACCAGTTCTTCTGTCTCATTAGTCATATGTCAAGTTTTCAGTAGCCACACACATGGATAGTGGCTGCCACACTGGACCAACAAATATAGAACATTTCCATCATCACTGAAATTGTATTGGACATCACAGGCTAAGGAGACAAAACTTATGCTTATCTCAGTACTGTGGAAGAATGTTTGACAGCACACTATTTTTGATGATTTTTTAAAGTAATAAAATTGAAATTAAAGGATACTTTTTTAACATGATGAAAAAAATGCTTCAAACAATAGCCATCATGACATATTAATGTTAGAAACAAGAAAAGAATTTCTTTCATTGCCACTTATCATGACCAATTTAGCATGTTCTATTAGTGCTGCTGCTGCTGCTGTTGCTGCTAAGTCGCTTCAGTTGTGTCTGACTCTGTGCGACCCCATAGACGGTAGCCCGCCAGGCTCCACCATCCCTGGGATTCTCCAGGCAAGAACACTGGAGTGGGGTGCCATTGCCTTCTCCATCTATGAGTGCTAGCCAGTGCAATTAGAGAAAGTAACAAAATAAGCAGTATACCAGTGGACAGGGAAATCCAAAACTATTACCTGCAGAAGATAAAAACTAAGATAGTTACCTACAAAAAAAAAATTTTTTTAAGGGAGAATTTAGTAGTCTAGCTATATAAGATACAAGAATATAAAAGAAAATTGCCAGGGTCCAGCCCCCGCAGGATCCAGGGGAACCTCAAGGAGAAATGGTGTTGGCGAATGGATGAATGAACAAGAGGGGAAGAAAGGAGAGAAAGAGGCTGATATTCCTTGGTTTACACAGAAAGCCAATGAAGCCCCGAGACAAGGAGCTTGCCCTGTTCACGGAGGCCACAGGTGCCCTCCCAGTCTTCCGAGGGAATGAAGACACAGAACGTCTTCCCGTTCAGGTCTTAGAAACCCGGGCAGATAAGTGAACACAGGGAGCCTTTATGCTCTAAGGGATCAGCCTGAAAAAGAGAGTAAGAGAAAGAAAGAAGAAAAAAAATAAAGACACAGAGTGACCAAGCTTTTTTGAGCCAGGCCCCTTACTTTATTTTCAAAAGGGACTTTTATACCTCAACTTGTACATAGAGGGAAATGAAAGATGCAAGGTCATAGAGAGTCAGCCCAAACATTCCAGCAGTTTTGCCCTTATCGAAACCAGGATTTTTTCTGCAGACCTTTCCCACAAATGATGTTGTGTACATTATCTTCTGGCCTTGAAGGCCTGTGAACATTTTATGACCCTCTTTTGGTAAAGGCTGCTCAACCAGAAAACTTATTTTCCCTCAAAGTGTTTTTTCTTTATATTTCTAATCTATGTCAGCCTCAGAAAATGCTAAACAGAGTTACATTTCTCACAGAGCAAAGGTGCAGTGAGTTACAAGAAAGAACCAATTAGCTCAAAGGTCTGATGTGGTTAAATTCAAGGCTACACTTGTTTTTCTTACATTCCAACTATGTTAACTAATGCACCCCCAGGTGCACAGTGGATAAGAGATATGGGAACTT
>SJXO01005984.1:26373-38261 GCA_006408615.1 Connochaetes taurinus
CATTAATTAGCATAACATGGGCCTTTCACAGATGGAAGTAATCAGTGAACCAACATGAAAGTTCTAAAATGCGACCAAGTGTGTGTAACAGTTTCCAGTAGGGTGGCAGCATTTCATGTCAGTGAGAAAGGGAAGGATTAATTAAAGCTGAGTGTCGGGACAGTTGACCATGAGTGCAAGACTGGGGGAGGGAGTGTGACCTAAGTTCAATTTCTAATTGATATATTAAAAATGTAAAGCATGAAACTATGGAAGTTACTGGAAGAAAATATAGATAAACATGTATCTAATCTTGAGGTGGAAAAACCTACATGTGACAAGACAGGTAGAAGTCACAGCACAACATATTGGTAAGTATTAACTAAATGTGTACCTCTGAATTTAAAAAGACAATGTTTAATTTTTTAAAAATTAGAATTATAACAGAAATGGCAATGAGTATATCTTTGACCTATAAAGAAAGTCTTAAAATTGGAATGATAAAGAAGTTTCCAAATTAGAAAAACACAGAAACACCCAGGTTTAAAAAGGAAAGGGGTAAATGAGAATGCATGGGTGACTCATGTCACTGGGTGAGGACCCGAATTTTCCTACATAGAACACTGTTTTCAAGGGCACAGCCCACAAGTCAAATATTAGCCTGTGAACCATCCCCAGAAAGGCAAACAGGTGGTGATGTGGATTTGTAATCTTTGCAAACAAACCCAAATGCCTGAGATTATCCATGAAAGATCTCCTGGTGGGAGGCATGGCTTGCAAACCATGACTTGCTTTAAAAATAAATAAATAATGAGGAATTTGAAGTCGCCCTTTGCTGAGCCACTTAGCACCACTGACAGACAACTCCAGGGTTGAAAACACAGAAGCTGAACCAGGAAGTCAGCTGCCAGCAAAGCCTGGAGATTAACTTTGGTCTGAGATCACTTACGAGATTTCGGTGAGGCTCCCTCCCAGCAGTCTGTCGTTCACACATCACTATATAATTCCTCTTTATCCTTTTTTTTCATCATTTGCTCACTCTGCTCAGAAGAGTTCAAAGAACTTTGCTGTTGTTCAGTCACTAAGTTGTGTCTGACTCTTTGCAAGCTCATGGACTGCAGCACTCCAGGCTCCTCTGTCCCCCACATGTCCTGGAGCTGCTCAAAGTCATGTGCATTGAGTCAGTGATGCCATCCAACCATCTCATCGCCTGCTGCCCCTTCTCCTCCTGCCTTCAATCTTTCTCAGCATCATGGTCCTTTCCAATGAGTCAGCTCTTCACACTGGGTGACCAAAATGTTGGAGCTTCAGCTTCAGCATGAGTCCTTCAGTGGATATTCAGAGTAGGTTTCCTTTAGGATTAACTGGTTTAATCTCCTTGCTGTCCAAGGGCCTCTCAAGAGTCTTCTCCAGCACCCCAGTTTGAAAGCATCAACTCTTCCAGGCTCAACCTTCTTTATGGTCCAACTCTCACATACACACATGACTGCTGGAAAAACCACTGAACTTCAGCAAGTTTCCATTTCCCTCATTATAACTCCTGACACTTATTCATATAGTCAGGACCTTGGATCATGTACTTTCTTTTGATCCTTACTACTTGAAGCTTGTCCTCTTTCAGCAATTCTCTCTGACACTTATGTTTCATTTGGTTGACATACTTTTAATACTACTGTCCCTCAGTTCTGTGCCCCATTGGTTCTTTCGCACTCATTCTTAAGGGTCATACTAGAGATTCGATTTTCTCAGGAAGGACAGGGGGTAGGAAGTTCATACTTGAAATCTCTCGGTTGGGAGTAAGATCTCTGCTTACACACTTTCCCCTCTGAAACCTGGAAGAATAAGAAACCCCAAAACGTGCCCATTTCCTAATCCCCCAATCTATGAGTATGTTGGGCTATGTGGCAAAGGGGAATAAAAATTGCAGGTGCAATAAAACCTGCTAGTCAGGGGCCTGGATGCAGGGGGGACAATCGGGTTAACTGGATAGGTCAGTGTGATCACAAGGAGCCTGATAAATAAAAGGAAGGGGGAGACAGGACAATGTATAAGTGTCATTTATTGTGAGAAGGACTCAACCTACCACTGCTGACTCTGAAGATGGAAGAAGGGCCGTGAGCCAGAGAATGCAGGTGCCTTCTAGAAGGTGGAAAAAACAAGGGACCAGACCTTCCCCCAGAGCCTCCAGGAAGGATCACACTCCTGCCAACACCTTGATTTTAGGTGCCATCTAGAACTTTCATAGCTAGAGAGGAGAAGTCAATGCCTGGCTTCAAAGTGCCAAAGGTCAGGCTGACCCTCTTTTAGGGGCCTGTGCAGCTGATGACTTTAAGTTGAAGCCAGTGCTCATTTACCATTGTGAAAATCCCAAGGCTCTGAAGAACTGCCAGATCCACTGTGCCTGTGCTCTATAAACAGAGCAGCAGAGCCTGGATGGACAGCGCATCTGTTTACAGTATGGTTCACTGGATATTTTAAGCTCACTGATGAGACCCACTGCTCAGAAAAAGATTCCTTTCAAAATATTACTACTCCCTGACAATGGGAAACATCCCCCAAGAGCTCTTATGGAGATGAACAGTGATATTAATAGAGTTTTCATACTTTATAACACACATCCACCCTGCAGCCCATGGTTCAAGGAGGAATGTTGACTTTCAAGTCTTATTCTTTAAGAAATCTCTTTCAGGAGGCTGTAGCTGCTGTAGATAGTGATTCCTCAGATAGATCTGGGGAAAACAAATGGAAAACCTTTTGGAAGAGACTTGTCATTCTAAATGCTTTGAAGAACACCTGTGATTCATGGGAAGAGGTCAAAGTATCAACATTAGCAGGTGTGAAAGAAGTTGATTCCAGCCCTCACAGGTGGCTTTAAGGAGTTCAAGACTTCAATGCAGGAAATCACTGCAGATGTGATGGAAGTATCAAGAAAACTAAAATGAGAGGTGAAGCCTAAGATGTGAGGGAATTGATGCAATCTCATGGTCCAACTTAAACAGATGAAAAGTTGCTTCTTACGAATGAGCAAAGAAAGTGGTTTCTTGAGATAGGTCTATCCTGGTGAAGATGGTGTGAAGGTTGTTAAAATGATTTTTTAAAAAAAGCATTTAGAATATTCACAAACTTGGCTGGCAAAGCAAAAACAGAATTTGAGAGAATTAACTCCAATTTTGAAAGAAGTTCTACTGTGGGTAAATTGCTGTCAAATAGCATTGCATGCTACAGAAAATCTGTCCATGAGAGGAAGAGTCAATCCACAGAGCAGACTTCATTGTCTTATTTTAAGAAGCTGCCACCCCGGCCTTCAGCAACTACTTCCCTGATCAGTCAGCAAACATCAACACAGAGCTGTCCCCCCACCATCAGACAGAACATGACTCAGAAGATGGTTAACGATTTATAACACTTAGGTGCTTTAAAGTATGTGCATTGTTTTTTCAGCCACAATGCTGCTGCATACCTACTAGACCTCAGCATAGTGTAAACGTAGCTTTTATTTGCACTGGGAAACCAAGAAATTCCTGTGACTCACTTTATTGCAATGCTCACTTTATTGTGGTGGTCTGATCCAAACCCACAGTAACTCCGAGGTGTGCCTGAATTACCGCCAGATGTTTGCCCTTCTCTGCCCTGGCCATCATCTTCTCTCCGCACTCCTGTCTCTTCAGCCCTTTCCTCTGCATTCAGGAGAGTAAACGTGTGACTTCAAAATAAGTGGTTCTCAAGCATTTTGTCCTGAAGGACCTGTTAGATTCTTAAATTTTTGAAAACTCCAAAGAGGTTTTGCTTCCCTGGGTTATATCTGTCTATACTTACCCATCAAAAATTGAAACTGGGCATTTAAAAAGTAGTTGTTCATTGATTTGAAAGAACAGTAGCCCCTTTATAATGTAATAAAAATGTTATGAAAAATTAATTTTTCCAAAGCAAAAACATAAATGAGGACAATGGCATTGCTCTGTGTTTTCTGAAAGCCCCTTCCATGTCTGGCTTGATTGGAGATGACTGAATTCTGATAGCTCCTCTGCACTCAGGGTGTTGTAATGTGTTGCTGAAGAAAATCGGACTTCATACAGGTGTAGTAGGGAAAAGGAGGAGGAGCCTTTCCAGGTGATTATGGGTGTTGTGTTCTGACAATACATGAAAACGCTGTGACTGGTAGTTTCTTGAAGCTGTAGTGTGGAATCTGAAACCATGTCAATGAACTTTCCCTTCCCCGTTACACTAAAATCCGCTGGTCTATGTTGCACGTGGAATGGTTCTTCTATCCGCATGTGCTTTGGTGACACCTGTGCAGACTTCCCCGATGTCAGTACATTTCATTATACATAATCAAAGCAATCACATTCATCATTATCACTGCTGATCTCATCAGAAACCTCTCTGTGACAGAAAACTCTGAAGCTCAGGGCAGCAGAGACATAAAAGTTTTCCAAAAGCCTTCTCTGAGCTTGAAAGCCTGGATTTTGTCACCAGCAACTAATACCATCACTTGACATACTCTTTAACTAATTAATCAGTTTATTTTGGGCTGTGCTGGGTCTCTGTTGCTGCATGCAGGCTTTTTCCAGTTGCAGTGAGCAGCGGTTATTCTTCACTGCTGTGTGAGGGCTTCTCATTGTGATGGCTTCTCTTGTGGAACTCTAGGGCCAGTCCATCCTAAAGGAAATCATCCCTGAATATGCATTGGAAGGACTGATGTTGAAGCTGAAGCTCCAACAATACTTTGGCCACGTGATGTGAAGACCCGACTCATTGGAAAAGACTCTGATGTTGGGACACATGGAGGGCATGAGGAGAAGGGGGTGACAGAGGATGAGATGGTTGGATGGCATCACCGACTTAATGGACATGAGTTTGAGCGAGCTCTGGAAAATGGTGAAGGACAGGGAAGCCTGACATGCTGCAGCCCGTGGGGTTGCAAAGACTCAGACACGACTGAGCGACTGAGCAGCGCAGGCGGGCTTCAGCGGCTGCCACTCACAGCTCAGTAGTTGTCACACGTGGGCTTAGTGGCCTGGTGGCATGTGGGGTCTTCACAGACCCGGGAAGAACCCGGGACATTGGCAGGCGGGGCGGATTCTTAACCACTGGACCAGCAAGGACGTTCCACTTGACATGCTTTCAATCAGAGACACTTCATAAGCCATGCTTTCCTTTCCTTTCTGAGAGCAGAGATACAGTCTGTTCCTCTGGCTGAATCTGTTCCAAGAGCCCAGAGCTTTCACCCACCACTACTTTTGCACTGCCAGTGCAGGGGCCCAAGAGCAGAAAAGACAAACTTTAGTGTTATTATGAAAAGACTTTTGACATTGTGGCCCCTGTCAAGGGGTCTAGGGTGCCCCTGGCGGCCCCTGGACCACACTTTGAGAACCACTATTCTGAATCACTGGGCTTGACCTTCTGCCCATTACCCTCCTCATCACCAGCTTCGGTTCCTTTCCATCTTCACTTTAGCCCAGTCTTCTCCATCCCAGTGGATGTGGTCTGTGGTCTTTCCATCTCAGCCTGGCTTCTCCTTACCTCCTGCTCCTCCCCTTATGCCCACTTAGCACAGCACACAGGTGGCTTCAAGCCTTCCTCTGTTTCTGGTGGTACATCTCATCCAGGCATCTGTGTTCCTGAAGGTGACCTTGACCTGCAGCTTCACGTTGGGCTTTTGCCTACTGAAGCGCCTGTAGTGCAGAGACATCTGGTCAAGCCCATGTTTGCTGTCGGCAGGCTGTGGATGTCTCTGGCCCCTCAGATTCTCCAGGTTGGTGGATATGCTCTGTGGCTGGCCAGCATCTGGTGCTGGACCAACATGGGGTCCCCATCTTCCCGCCCTCCTGTTCTCCAGCTGTGAAGAAGAGAAGTTGTTTTAAAGAGTCTAAAGCAGAGTATCTTTATCTGTTCCCCCCAAATTCAACACCTGAAATACATCCACCTCCTCTGGAGTCTGTGAGCTCTTATTTAAGAGGACCTCACACCCTGCACTTTTGCATCCTGAGATCCCCCTGCCTCCCCATATCCTCATCTCTTTTCCCAGGGGGTCTGACTCTACCTGGATAGAGAATGAGGACACTTATGGAGAGAAGCTGGACAAGGTCCTGCCCAGCCACGGGGTGGCCTCTAGGTTCTCTGACTGAGGTAGAGACAGCAAGAGTGGAGCTGAAGACCAGGCCCTTCCCCGGCCAGGTGCTCCGCGGGGCCAGGTGGGAAGCCTGAGGCAGACGTTTTGTTTGCCTTGTCAAGGCAGTTTTATCTAGACTGGCAGTGAATAATCGTTTTAGGTTCCTGCTACCTCTAGACTGTGTTTCTTGGCTTGGGGGCCAAGAGTCTTATTTTGCGTCTGTCTTCATGCGTACCTTAGTGCACAGCGGGGAGAGGGAAGTCAGCGCAGCGCAGCCAAAGCCTAGCTTGATCAGGAGGTTCCCTGAGCTCCGCAGAATCACCGCCTTGTCTTAGACCCCCACCCTGCTCTGGGGCGTCCCCATCAGAAACCACAGTTTCTGCGGAGTTCTCTGGTGACAATGGCATCTAGTGTCTGGCTAATTTCTGTCGCTAAGAATGGATTGATTTGATCTCATCTAAAACTAAAAATATTACATTTGGCAGACATTCTCTGCAGCCAGAACAAGAGCAGTGTGTTCATTGTTGGGGGCACATTTTCCAGTCAGTTTCACTTGGCAAGTTCACCGGGAAGCTGCGATTGAACACTTGCTGGTGTGAAGAACTGGCTTTCCCGGGACTCTTCAGTCTTATTCTGGAAAACCAACTTGGGGAGTCAGCTCAACCTGCTCCAGGAGGAAATACTGTCTGACTTTGCCCTTAGGATTCTGCGCAGCCTTTTTAGGGAGGTTATTCGGACAACTCAGACAGTAAAGAATCTGCCTACAATGCAGGAGACCTGGGTTCGATCTCTGGGTTGGGAAGATCCCCGGAGAAGGGAATGGCAACCCACTCCAGTATCCTCACCCGGAGAATCCCAGGGACAGAGGAGCCTGGCGGGCTACAGTCCATGGGTCGCAAAGAGTCAGACGCGAGCGAGGGACTGAGCACACCCAGGCAGCAGGGGGACCACTGTGATTCTGAACCTTTGTGGCTCCCTTCACCTGTCTGGGTTGAGCTTCTCAACTCTCACAATCAGGTCCCGACCTGACCTCCATTTACCTAGTATTGTCCCCAGCTCAGCACCATTCACTCAGGCCAGGGAGGCAGAGCGGGTGTGGCCGGCCGGGCCCTGGAGAAGGCAGCATCACCCCGACATCTGGGTGAGGCTTCTCGCCCTGTCCTCTCTGACTGCTGCTGCTGTTCTGACCAGACCAGGACCTCCTGGATTTTCTGTCTTCTCTGACCTCCTCTTCTGTTTATTTATTTGGCTGTGCTGGGTCTTAGTTGCAGCACGAGGGATCTTCATTTGCAGCACTTGGGATCTTTAGTTAGAGCATGTAAACTCTTAGTTGCAGCACTTGGGATCTTTAGTTAGAGCATGTAAACTCTTAGTTGCAGCCTATGGGATCTAATTTTTCTTAAACAATGGAACCGGGCAACAGATTTACTCTAGATAACTGTGTGGCCTGACAAGGGTGCACCCCTCCAGGGTCCCCCCAGCCCCATCTCTGCTAGTTTCTTGGAGCCACCAACCCCATCTGGTCTGAGGGAGCTTGGACCCTGGGTCCTAGTGGCCATGGGTCCATGCTTGTCCAGCTGCACAGGGTGCCTGGGCAGAGCTTGCAGGCTGTGGGCTTTGCATCAGAAAATCTCTGTGCTCAGGGTCAGAGCTGGGGAATGAACCTGGGCTCCAGGACCTCTGTCCATCCTCCTCCCGTTACACTGAGTCATGTGAGATTGTGCGGGCCGTGGGGGTGTCCCCCTCCCGTGAGGCCCAATCTGTATGGTTTGCCCCCTTTGGCAATGAAAGAAAGTCATGGGCATACTGCCTGGGAAAATGTAACCTCATAGAGAGTCACAGAAGTGCTGAAATGCAATTTCACATCTATGAACGTAACAGGTTTCGATTCCAGCCTACCTGGATGGCACGTGTTTGAACCCAGCCTGCTGGTCTTCCCTGGAGTGGGATGGGGTGGTGCTGTGGATATAAGGCCTGCCTATAGCACCATTACCTGACTTTGGGGTCGCTGTTGTCTGAATCTCTGAATTTGATAGCTCTGTGTGTGCGTGTGTACACATTTGTTGCAAAAATAAGGGGTCCAATATTTTCTTGTTTCCAATAAAGGGGGTTGAAGGGCAAGATTAAGAAGGAAAACTCCAAGAGGGAGCTGCTTTCAGACACGGCCCACCTGAATAACACCCACTGCGCCCACTGCCTGCAGCCCTACCGGCTCCTTGAGACCCCCAAGAGGCAATGCCTGGACTGCCACCTCTTCACTTGCAGAGGCTGTGGCCACCCCCACCCAGAGGAGGAAGGCTGGCTCTGTGATCCCTGCCACCTAGCCAGGTGAGTGGGATCTCGAGGTCGGAGGGTCCTGCAGATGGGGGGCTTGGCCTGTCCCTTCCAGGGACTCGTGTGTGTGTGTGTGTGTGTGTGTGTGCATGCGCGTGTGTGTGCGCACTCGTGCGTGCACCCCCCAGGGCAAGGTGTGAGCCTGAGCTCCGTGTCCCCGCCTGCAGGGTCGTGAAGATGGGCTCACTGGAGTGGTACTATGGGCACGTAAGAGCCCGCTTCAAGCGCTTCGGGAGTGCCCAGGTGGTCCGGTCCCTCTGTGGGCGGCTGCAGAGAGCAGGTAAGGAGTGGGCCTCCTCCCTAGGTGTCCGATTTGGCACCTAGACTCTGTATTTTCAGTAAACATTTCCCGTTGAGTCTGATGATAATCAAGACTTGAAGAGATGAATTATAACTCAGTCAGTGGCTTTCATATTTTGGATCCAAGTATTTATTCCATGAAGAACTTGAAATCCAGACTGTGGTCTTACACTCAGCGTGTGTTCACCTGTGTGGTCCACCTTGAGGCCATTTGGGTAGACGAATATTTCAGGGAAGGCTCTGAGGTTGCCTGAACTTGGGAGTTCCTCCTGGACTTGAATGGGGAGAACTGAGCATTGTTTTCAGGAAGCACTAGCCTGTCAGCCTGTCCCCTGAGCCCCAGGCTCTGCCATTACACCTGGCCAGGCATCCAGGCTATGAGAGCTATTAGGCCACTGTCTGGGGGGCTCAGCATCTTGACTGTCTCTACCTGGGGGACCAAGGCCAGTGCCCTCGGGTCTGGAGCCCCTGCAGGTCCAGAGAATGTGGCATGCTCCTGAGATTGAGGGTGTCCTCACTGCCCCAGCCTGGCCATCTGCCCTGGGCCTTCTGGGGAGGGGCCACCTTGTGTCTTGTGCCCCTTCAAGCCCCAGGTTAATGGGAGGATGCAGAAGCTGGGCATGGCCAGCCCCAGGGCATTTGCACACGCACTGGGCCTGGCACGGGTTTCAGAGGGGTCTCAGCACACTCTTGTGTGTTTTTATTGTATTTGTTCATATTTCTTTGGCTTCCCAGGGTCTTAGTTGTGGCACTTGGGGTCTTAGGTCTTTGCAGCACACAGAATCTTCAGTTGCACCATCTGAACCCTTAGTTGCAGCATGAGGGATCTAGTTCCCTGACCAGGGATCGAACCCAGGCCCCTGCATTGGGAACTTGGAGTCAGCCGACAGGACCGCCAGGGAAGTCCCTTAGGACGCTGTTGAATTTAGCACAGACCACCCACAGGCACCCTCACCTGTAATGGCTGTTAGCACCTGGAGGAACAGACCGCCGCTGGGCTGAGGGACCTGCCCTGGGTGGGGGCTGTGGGAGCATGTGATAAGTCATCAAAACCAAGACATTTTTAAGAGTAAAGAGGTCCTCCTGAGAACCACGCTGAGACAGCCAGCGTCACTAGGGCTGCCCCGGGGACACGGGGAGGCGCTGTCACCCTATTCTTGGGGGGGTTCCCCATCTCCTCCCTGGGCTGCTTCTCCGTGACCCATATCTCTATCTCGGCCGGAGCTTACCAGTAAATCCCCGTGCTGGCTCGGCCAGCCAGCAGCCAGCCAGCCGAGGGGTCTTCCTGCAGCAGGAGTGTGGTCCGGCCCCCCTGCCGGACGTGGGAACCACAGGCAGGGTGGAAAAAACCATCCTGCGGAGCATCTGAGAATCTCAAGTCCCGGCTCGCGGTGGGAAACCACACCCACGTCACAACCCTGAGGACCTGGGCCTTGCCCCCGGGTGGGGGCCGCTTATTTCTAGAGACCCGAGTGGGTTCAGGAATCCGCCTTAGGTAAAAAGCCAGGAGGATTCTGACGGCCCAGCCAGGGCCCGGAGCTGAGGGATCCGGTACCACCAGCAACCTCCCGCTGAGGGCCAGGAGGTGGCGCTGCGAGGCAACCAAAGACCCGGTTCCGGCCGCTGCGGGTCGGGGCTGCGGGCCCAGGCGGGGTGATGGTCGGGGGTAGGGTCGGGGGGTCTGCCTTCTCCCTGCTGGCCCCTATCAGTGCAGCAGACAAGAAAGGGCGCAGGAAGCAAGCGCGAAGTGAGGGAGTCGTGCCTTTAAAAAAAGTACTCAAACTTACAGAGAAGAAAGGATCAAAGTGAATGTTTAGAAACCTGGCCCAGGCAGGGGGGCGGGGGGCGGGGCGCGGCGCCGGGGTCTTCCCTGCGTGGGAGGCTTCAGAGGCTTGGGCGCGTTCCCCACGCCCCCCTCTTCCGCCCCCGAAACACGACGGGAAGGCAGTGTCCGGGGGCAGGAAAGGAAGCCTGGCTCGGGCAGGTGGCTCCCGGAGAATGCCTGTCCGCTCAGCGCCTTTTCCTCCATCGTAGGTTTACCTGATGGAGTGCGGAGCGCACCCCACGTCCGCAGTAAGTCCTTCCTGCTCACAGAGGTACCAAGGTGCCCTCGGCCCCTGAGCAGGTGCCGGGGTCCAGCCCCGGTGGATCCAGGGTGATTCGAAGGTGGGGACGGAGTCTGCGTCCTTTGAAAAATACATATTTAATTACAGATATATAGAGAGATTAGAAACGGATAGTGTAGTAGGAAGATTAGTGGAGAAAGAGAGGCTGAATAACTTGGATTACGTGGAATAGCATCCATGCTCCAGATGGGCATTCAGCCAGAAAAACGAGGAGCAAGAAAGAACGACATGGGGGTATCAGTCTTTCCGGAAACTGATCCGATTTCTTTATTTTGGGGTTTGCTTATATACCTTTTGTTACATATAGGGATGAATACAGAGTCACACAGGGGTCAGCAGTCCTGACCTTTATCAAAATCAGGTGCTTCACATAAAAAGGTCTTAGGGATTTTATGATCCTTTCTTTCTGATAACCAAAAAACTTATTTCTTCCAAGGGTGTTTTTTCTTAAACCAGGCACCACCCTCCAAATAAAGTTGCATTCCTATAGGGTGAGGGTGTAGTGAGTTACAATCAAGAAAGGAATTTATTTAACCCAAGGTTAACATGATTAATCTTAAAGGTTAATACTTATTTCTCCTACATGCTTCAAGGTTAATGCTTATTTCTCCTATATGCTAGTTATATTCATTATAAGGGCAGGGAATATGGAGATTTAGCAGCAAACATCAGCCCAACAAATGAAAATCCTTTCACCAATGTTCCCCTTAAGATCTATTTAGTCTTAAGGTAGTGATAAAGTTACATTTTTACATAGCAAGGACACAGTGATTTATAACAAAGTACAGTGATCTATTACAAAAGAGAAAATTCATTAACTCAAAAAGTCTAGTATTGCTAACCTTAAAAACTACTATATTTCCTTTTCTATATTCCAAATACATTGATTAATATATTCCCAGGTGCCTAAGGATATGGAGGCCTGGCGGCAATCATTGACTCAACAAGAAGAAAAAGCCCTATGCTAATTAAGACTCTCAAAATACTCCAAAACTCTCTGTGCTGTTTATGGTTGAGAGGTAGTAAACAATCATGTG
>SJXO01005984.1:48016-59830 GCA_006408615.1 Connochaetes taurinus
GTTTCTGCTTTTTAATATGCTGTCTAGGTTGGTCATAGCTTTTCTTCCAAGGAGCAAACGTCTTTTAATTTCATGGCTGCAGTCACCCTCTGCAGTGATTTTGGAGCCCAGAAAAATAAAGTCTCTCACTATTTCTATTATTTCTCCATCTATTTGCCATGAAGTGATGGGACCAGATGCCAGATCTTCATTTTCTGAATGTTGAGCTTTAAGCCAACTTTCTCACTCTCCTCTTTCACTTTCATCAAGAGGCTCTTTAGTTCTTCACTTTCTGCCATGAGGATGACGTCATCTGCATATCTGAGCTTATTGATATTTCTCCCAGCAGTCTTGATTCCAGCTTGTGCTTCATCCAGCCTGGCGTCACAGGCTACCAAATGCTCCCCAGGGCCTTGGGGATGAGAAGTAGGGCTGCCCAGCAGGTAGGGCCTTCGCTGAGCCCTCTGCCCCCATCGGTATCTGCCCCCCGCCCCAGCACTAACAGCAGAAGATCTTCCCTTCCTCCATAGGGAGGGTGAGGCGCCGGCCTATCCTCCGTCCAGGCTGGCCTGGAATGGGCAAAGGGCCTCTCCAGCCTCAGCTCCTCTGTGACTGCGCTCTGGAAGGCGGCCTGTGGAGCTCCCGACTTGCGGGAGGAGCCTTTCTTTGCCTGGCTCTTTGGTGAATCACTGTCAGGTTTGTGTTCAAACACCTGATTGGGCCAAAGCATCAGTGGGGCAGAAGCGTGGTGTGCTCCAGCTCTGCGTGTCTCCCTCTCCAGAGTCTGTGCCCTCAGCCCAGCTGGCCCTTGTTCCTGTAATACCACCTGGAGGTGTCACCCAACCCGGGGCCGGGCATTTCTCCTGCTCCCACCTCCATCCCTGAGAGGTGTCGTTGACCCTTTGTCCTGAGTGCAGCAGGGAGTGAGAGGCCCTGAAAAGGCCTGCAAAGAAGAGCTGTCTCTCTCTGCCATGCGACCCAGGGTGGGGTCTCACTTCCTTTAGGGAACAGCTGCAGAGATGCTGACACAAAGGGAGCGGGCTTTGATTCAGACCAGGGGTCACTGGCTTGGCCCCTGGGGGTGAGGGAGGATGGTGGTGGAGGGGAAGGCCACTCCAAGACAGAGATCTCCCCCGTACAGAGACCTCCCCAGGCAGAGACCTCCCCAGGCAGAGACCTCCCCAGGACAGAGACCTCCCCAGGCAGAGACCTCCCTGGTTGCAGAACACAGCTGGCAGAGCAGTTCCCAGTTCCCAGGGACAATGGGATGAAGACTAGAATTAAACTGTCTATTTTCAGCAAATTTTTAATTTAGCAGCTTCAGTGACTTTCAGGAAAATACAGATCCCGGTATTAGCCCTACTGACACCAGTCCTCCTTCTTGCCTCCTTGAATTTCATGCTTGTACCTTGTCTCTGGAATTCTTCTCCATTTCTTTCCCTTGACTTTATTTACTCTGACTAACATTTTGCTTGCAGGGTGTCCTCCACATCTTTATGAACAGGAAGTTGGGCAGGATGAAGAGCAACCTCCCAAGGTAGCAGCATCCCCAAGTGTCAGTGAAGACCCAGGGCCAACCCTTACAGGGTCTTCATGGAGGAGCTGCTGCAGGGCCCTGGAGGAAGGTCTCTGCCTCCACCCACCTCTCAGAGCAGCTCTTCTAAACCAGTTCTCATAGACATGCCCGTGGGAGGGCAAGAGTTCTCGAGAATAATCTTTTGTTGGAGTCCATCTGAATGGTCCTCCCATGACCTGTTGTCTGTCTCTGCGTCTGTACTCATGGTTGGGACTTTCTGGGTGAGGGGTACTCAGCAAAGACTTTGTATAAACAATCATTCATGCCGAGAGGAGGCCGAAGATGGTGCAATGGTACCAAGGATGGATGCTATAAGGCCCTGAGATGGTATGCCAGGGCACGTACCCCACCCCGAGTGGTGGGTGGTGAGTGCTGGGGACCTGAGAGCTTGGGCTTCAGACACTGACTCAGTTTCCCCACAAAGGGCCTCGCCAGCAGCAAGTGGCAGTAGTTTGTTTTCCTCCACAGCCGTGTCTGTCTGGACTATATTTGTAAGTTGTTTGTTTACATTTTGCTGCAAAGGAGCTGAAAACACTAGGAGTTTATTCCGAGTTGCCACCCGTGTGTCCCAGGAGCATATGATTTACCTTTACACGGAGCTTACACGGGGCAGAGTGACTCCCACTTTTGCAGAAGAGAGGGCTAAGAGCTCGTTAGGTTCCTGAGCGCCTGAGAGGCAAGTGTGCCCTGGGGGGTGAGGGGTGTCTGCACGGGGCCAGCGGCTCTTGATCCCAGGTGGAAAAGCAGGATGGTGCTCTGTGCATCGTGTCCGTGCCATCCAGGAGGTGGATGGCCGAGTCCTTGCCCAGAGAGCAGCGTGGAGCCCGAAGCTCACCTCCCAGACTGAGGGCTGTGGCCTCCCCATGGCTCCACGCTGCCCTGCCCCCCAGCCCCTCTCTATCAGGATGAGAACTTCCTGATTCTCATCATGGGTGCGCTTCCTTCTGTTTCACTCTGGAGGTGACATTTCACTGTGCCTGTGTTGGGCTCTGGTTGGTTCAGCTCTTACCCTCTGGCTACATGTTCCATGCCGGCCATGCTCCCTGCACGAGGCTGTCCTCTGAGCACCCCTCCCTGCCCCACCAGGCATTGATTGTTGCTCCTCAGATGACAGAGAGTGCAACCAGAGCTGGTTCCAGTTGCCAGCAGCCACTTGAGGCGATGGCGGGGCCCTTCCTGCCCGAAACCTTCATGCTTAAGTTTCTCAGCTCGTGTTCTTCTCTGGGCAGATTTGCCCACTCAGGGGCCCCGCTGCTGTGAAGATCAAACTAATTACCTACGAAAAACAACGGGCAAGAGTCTTCCCAGCCTGCCAGTTCCATTTGCCTCTTAAGACAAGGCGGCCCACTGACAAGATAATGGCAGGAAAGATACATCTGCTGGGCTCAGAGGAAAATGGAAGAATTGATTTCCTCTGTCCTGGCCTGGGAGCTAATAGACTGTGACTCAAGATTCAAGAGCTGGTGACGCAGGGACGAGGAAGCCGTACATTGAGTCACTTTAGGTCGTTACCTGGGTGCCTCCTGGCCCACAGTGACCCAGGGCGCTGGCTGTTTTGTTACATCAGCCTGGCACGATCAATTCCCACCTTCCTGTGTGGCTCATGACCGGCGGTGATGGGGCCACTGCCCGTGGCAGTGACCCCGAATGTGTCACGTCTCTGCTTTAGTCATGCCCCCCGGGCCCCACTGCCCACTCCTGCTTCAGCTTGGTGCCCCAGAGCCCTGTGGTCAGCACACGGGCCACCCAGTTCCCTTCCCAGCCCACGTCCCCAATGGTGTGCTTAGCTCTCCTTCCACCGCCTGTGATCGGACATGCAGGTGTCAGCTGTGGATTTCCTGCTGATACAGTCATGCTTCTGGCAGCCAGGTGACCCCCAGGGGCCAGGCAGGGGCCAGGAAGGTCCCAGCCAAGTAAGGAGAGAGCTGAAGCCCCTTTGTTAAGGGAGGTTGGGGCACCCACCCAGGTCTCTCTTGAGATTTCCTGGGTTGTGACCTCGTGGTGTGGTGCTCAGAGAGCCAGGGTTGGGGTAGGGTGTCCCCTGCCCCATCCAGGCCCCCCACCATCAGCTGTACCTAGAGCCTGTGCTCAGTGGGCCCAGCAGAAGGTGCAGGAAACTCAGAGGCATGCAGGGGTGCAGCCTTAGTCAGTTCAGTTCAGTCCCATCTGACTCTTTGTGACCCCATGGACTGCAGCACGCCAGGCCTCTCTGTCCATCACCAACTCCCAAAGTTTACTCAAACTCATGTCCATTCAGTCGGTGATGCCATCTGACCATCTCATCCTCTGTCGCCCCCTTCTCCTACCTTCAATCTTTCCCAACATCAGGGTCTTTTCAAATGAATCAGCTTTTCACATCAGGTGGCCAAAGGATTGGAGTTTCAGCTTCAGCGTCAGTCCTTCCAATGAATATTCAGGACTGATTTCCTTCAGGATAAACTGGTTGGATCTCCTTGCTATCCAAGGGATTCGCAAGAGTCTTCTCAAGAGTTGAAAGCATCAACTCTTCAGAGCTCAGCCTTCTTTGTGATCCAGATCTCACATCCGTACATGTTGGTTCCCTTCTATTCCAGCCCCTGTTTATGCTGCAATCACAACGTCAGTCCTTCCAATGAATATTCAGGACTGATTTCCTTCAGGATAAACTGGTTGGATCTCCTTGCTATCCAAGGGATTCTCAAGAGTCTTCTCAAGAGTTGAAAGCATCAACTCTTCAGAGCTCAGCCTTCTTTGTGATCCAGATCTCACATCCGTACATGTTGGTTCCCTTCTATTCCAGCCCCTGTTTATGCTGCAATCACAGCTGCATTTATAACAGAGACTTTAACAATTTTCACCAAATAATCCCACCCTGAAAATTCGTTTTGAGAAGCACATACATAGATAAGAGCCTGGAGCAGAGATTGCCAGACACAAGCACTATTTTCCTCTGAGTTTCTCAGCAGCTGAGGCAGATAAGTAGACATTCTGGGTTGTATGAATCTCATCCAAGCCAGGTGACAAACTTCCCTGGTTCTAGATTCAAGAAGGGACATGTGGCGAAGGTGCCGCTCACTGTGTCATACAAAACCTTCCTGCGATGTTCACACAAGAGTCACAGATACGCTGTGGACACGTCTCAGCTCCAGGCGGGCATCTGCGCCTCTGACTCCCCTTGCAAAGCCGACAGGAGGCGTGGGCATAGAGCCTGGCAGGCAGAGACATGCCATGGTCGGTGGACGTGAATGCCGCTGTCCTTATGCAAGTTCAGGACCCACCCCCGAGCCCTTAGGTGATGCTGGACGTGAATGCCGCTGTCCTTATGCAAGTTCAGGACCCACCCCTGAGCCCTACTTCAGTATAAACATGAAGCGGACAGAGGAAAACCCAGAGAACAGACGTGTCGACTCGCTGGGCCTCAGCTGACCAGTGCCAAACAGTCCAGGCCGAGATCTTGGTTTGGCACTTTAGCAATGATGCTAACTAAGCCCGAGGGAATGGCTTGGGGACCCAGTTTGGGGACAGAGAGATATTCAAAATGGTGCCTCTCCAACGGTCTGGATGCTGTTAGGATCTTCAGGACACCCCACCCTGCCTGGTTCTGGAGGCTGGGGTGGGCAGCACCTTGGCCATGCTCGTGTGGGGGGTGGATGAGACCACAGCTCCAGCTGAGTTCCAGGGGGACAGAGGACAGGGCGCCTCCTGGAGCCCTGCCTCTGAGCACGGTGATTCCAGATGACCCACTGAGTGAGACCCACCCGCTTGTCCATTTCAGCATCCAGGTGGCGACGAGCCCACAGATGCTGACGCGGAAGAGGCGGCCCTCAAGAGAAAGCTGGAGGAGTTGACCAGCCACATCAGTGACCAAGGGGTCTCATCCGCAGAGGAGGAAGAGGGCACGGATGCAGGGGCTGAGATGGGCAGAAGCAAGACCATCGAGGACCACCCTGGGGCCACCTGGGAGGTGAGGCCCCCCGAGCAGTCTCGGCAGGAGATGGGGAGGCAGGGCCAGAGATCAGCAGTTTGTGACTAAGCCACCAGCCCAGTCACAACCGTTGGTGAGCCCTGAGGGCCCCGGGTGCCCGGCTGCCCCTGGAGTGCAGAGAGAAGCATCGTCACTACGGGATGTGCGTCAGTGAGAGCCCCGCAGCCTCTCCGCCTCGTGGTCACATTTGGGGCTTCCCTGTCCTAGGTGCACACGGCAGCAGGCCAAACACCCAGCTGGGGAAAGGACCCGCTGAGTCCTGGGGACCCCGAGCAGCCCAGCAGGACCACGGAGGCAGAGCTGGCGGAGCTGGAGGGCCAAGTGGCCGCCACAACTTGCGAGGTGCGGCGGACAGAGAGTCAGGTAGGCGGGTGGCCACGCGATGCCTGCCCCGCTCGGGAGATGGAGCACTGTTGGCTTCACGAGAAAGAATAAGTGAACCCGGGGTCCCCAGGCTGGCCTGCCGCCTAGAACGTGCGTGGCCTGGAGACACGCCCTTCTCCTCGGGGACGGAAGAGTGCCCCAGACAGATGGTGGAGGCCCTGAAGGCCGGGGAAGGGCCCTGAAGAGCTCGCATAGCTCAGCCCACACTCTCAGCTCCAGAGCAGGAATTTGGGGGTGTCTATCGGAACCACCCTCCATCGACCCCCAGCACCCCAGCCCTGCCTATTCCCCTTCAGGTCAGCAAGAGACAGGCAGTGTGGAAAGAAGAGGCTGACCCTTCCCCTCCCTGTCCTGGGAGGGCTGTCCAGAAGGAGGCTTAGATTTTAGGATGGCCCCAGGGCTCAAATTCTGACCAAGGGTCATCCTGTGTGCTTGGGTCCAGGGCTTGAGTTTGGGGGTGGGGGGGCGGTCAATGGTGTGCAAAGATCAAAGGATGGAGCAGGGGTTTCCAGAGACAATGAAGGAGCCTGGGCTCTATTCTGCCTGCCCCTGGGGACCCTGGAGAAGAGGGGTTCAGCCCTCAGAGTGCGGAGGACCCAGCCCCCACTGCCCATTCATTACAGGAGACTAGATCCCACATGGGCTTCCTGGTGGTCCAGTGGCTAAGACTCCGCTCTCCCAGTGCAGAGGGTCTGGGTTCGATCCCTGGCCAGGGAACTAGCTCCCACATACTGCAACTAAAGGCCCTGCATTACGCAACTAGGACCTGATGCAACCAAATAAATAAGCAAAGATTTAAAAAAAGAAGGCAGCGTGTGCAAAGGCCCTGCAGCGGTGTGAACGAGGCATGTTCAGGGATCAACAGTGAAACCCTGACCCTAGAGGAGTGAGGTGTGAGGGGCAGGCCGACTCCAGAGAACCCTGGGGACCTCAGGAACAATGGCAGGCCTTAGGAGGCATCTGAATGGAGCTGACGGACCCTGGTTCCTGTTCCCGGAAGCTTCCTCCTCCCACTCTCCCCCCAGTCACTACCGTCTTCCTTCCAACCCTCAAGGATGAGCCTCCAGACAATGTCTAGAACCCCTCTCCTCACCCCTGGGGATGGGTGACCCTTCCGATGACCATGGAAGACGGGTGCAAATGAGGTCCCCAGGAAGTGCCCGTGGTCGCGACACCCATCTTAGGGGGAGCATCACATTAGCAAATTCGATGAAAGCGGAGCAGCTGCTCTTCCTGGTCCGCGACATTGAGAAGGGCCTTCCAAGTGACGTCTATCTGTCGTTCCTCCAGGTTTCAAATATCAAGTCCAGGATTGCAGCCCTTCAGGCAGCGGGGCTCACGGTGAGGCCCTCGGGAAAGCCCCAGAGGAAGTCTAACCTCCCGGTGAGTGGAGGGACTTCGGGGCCCTGGGGGGTCGTGCCTGGAGCTCTGGGAGGGGCACAGGGTGGCCTGGAGCAACGATAGCCCCCACCAGCCGCCTCCCTCTTCCCTCCCCTGATGTCAGTGACCTGGATGGGATTCTTTTTCATCTGTTACTGCTGATTCTAACATAAAGAGCACTTTACTGGGGGGAGGCGGGCCAGGGGGTGCCCCAGACGGGCTTAACAGAGCCCCACTTCACAGCGGGTGCGATTGAGGGGCAGGTTGGAGATCCGCCCACAGCAGAGACCTGGGAGTGGCATCCTCCTCCCCGATTCAAGTCGGGAATCTGCAGACAGACCACGCTGTGAGGGAATCTGGCGGAAGAATGGCAGGTGCTCCCAGGAGAGCCCNGAGGCGGGCCAGGGGGTGCCCCAGACGGGCTTAACAGAGCCCCACTTCACAGCGGGTGCGATTGAGGGGCAGGTTGGAGATCCGCCCACAGCAGAGACCTGGGAGTGGCATCCTCCTCCCCGATTCAAGTCGGGAATCTGCAGAAAGACCATGCTGTGAGGGAATCTGGCGGAAGAATGGCAGGTGCTCCCAGGAGAGCCCCAGGGGCAGTTGCCAGGACGCCCCAGTTGAACCTGAACTTCAGATGCACAAGTCATTTCCTCGTGCGCTCTTTGGGGCGTGCATATACTACAGTGTTCACTTATGGTTGATCTGCAAATCAGAGCCAGCTGAGCATTCCATATTTTAATCTGCTGAACCCAGAGCCCCAGTGGTGTGTCTGGAGGACTGACAGGCCATCCCAGCCTTTCAGGCCGAGTATTAGAGAATACATCCATCCTTAGTCCTGCTCGCCTGCCCTGCGGCTGGAGGTCAGACAGGCTGTCATGACACCCAGACGCCTTCCTTGTTCTCCAGATCTTTCTCCCCCGGCTTGTCAGGAAATCTGGCCAGAGTCTGAAGGATCCAAATGCAGACCCTTCGGATGAGGCCGAGGTATGTGTTCACTGCACCCAGGCTCGACGGGGTGGGAGAGGGTAAACGACTGGCCTGACCTTTCTAGCAGCAGGACAAGCCGGTGGGCGGTGGAGCTGAAATATTCAGACTTTGAGAAGCCTGGCGAGTCTCCCAGGCTGGCTTCCCCTAGAGGCATGGCTTGGGGTAGGGTGTCTATTTATCGGTGGCGGTGGGTGGGGGGAGGTGTAGCTGGGAAAACCCAGCAGGGGAATGGAAGGGTGGGACAGAGGGCAGGGCTGGGGTAGGGGCTGGGGAGGAGGCGGGCAGACCCCCAGGCAGGGCAACTGGCTCAGGGTAACACAGAGCCCCGGAGACACTGCAGGTCACAGGGGAGTCGTCTTGCGCCTGGACCACATGCTGGACGTGTGCCCCCTGCATACTCAGCGGTCACGGAGGACGCATATCCACTGGCACAGGGTCTGGGGATGGCCCTGCTCTGGGAGCCGTGCGTCCAGCCCATGGGAGGGGAGCACGGGGCCTCCATGCAGACAGCAGCACAAGGGTAGACGTTGTGGAGAGGGCGACACCCCTCAGCCTGCCCTTCAGGAAGACAAAACACCACAGACTCTTGAGAGTCCCTTCCCAAAATGGGCAGTTCTCCAAAAGGCACACATCTCTTTCATATTCTGGTATTTCGTAATTTGTTGATAACATTCATTGTAGTACTGTTTAAAGTTCTTCCTTTGTCAGAATTTGCTTGAATGGTGAAAAATTTGCATTTAGCTTCCAGTGCCCCTCACAATCACAGCAACACAGTGACACCCAGAGATGTGCCGTTCTTCTAGGTGGAGGCTGTGCCCTGTCTCGTGAGGAGGAAGCTCAGCAATTACCCCAAAAGCCAAGGTAAGTCACTTGCTCCCGTCATTCCCCAGGCCTAAGAGAGAGTGAAAATGACCAGTCAGGGCCCCAGGTTTGTAAGTAAGCCATGGGACCCAGCGTCTCATGCCCTGACCCACAGGACACCCCACTGTCCCACTGTTGCAGTGAGCTGATGCCTGGATCCGTGGGATTTGCTCCTTTAAGCACATAAAGGTAGAGGTGGTGTCTGTGTCTTGTGATATGATTTGGACGTATACGGTAGGGCGCCAGTGCAGGAGACACAAGAGACGCAGTTTCCATCCCTGGGTTGGGAAGATCCCCTGGAGAAGGAAATGGCAAGCCACTCCAGTATTTCTTGCCTGGAAAGTCCCATGGACAGAAGAGCCTGGGGGGCTAGAGTCCATGGAGTCTCAAAGAGTCAGACATCACTGAGCTCACACACGCATGCGCGGTGCACAGCTCCAGCCCTCAATCACTGAGCGTGGGGCACAGTTTCTTGACGTCTTGGTGGTGACAAGGGCAGCTCCCGTCCTGGGTGGTGCATTCGTTCTCATGCTCCTTTTAAAATTTCTTAGGAGGCAAAGACACTTGTTTGAGGTAAGCGTGTGATTAATAAACAAGCCCCCTTCTGTTTTCCCCAAAGACAAAGATGATGACTCCTTCAGTCGGAAGTCCATGTACCGCGGGTCCCTGACCCAGAGAAACCCCAACGGCAGGAAGAGAGCCGCCAACCACAGCTTTGCGGTGAGTTTTCTCTGTTCACTGGGGCGGCTTTAAAATTCTGTGACCTGTCAGGCTGACACATGGAGTCTTCAAAGTAAAGAATTGGGATAAACTTACAAGAAAAGTAAGATCAATTAAAGATCTAAAGGAAAATGGAAAACATATCTAAAGGTACCCCAGTGTCAGGCTGATTGGGAGGGTCACCTCGCACTGGGGGTCTGGGCTTGGGATCCGGGACAGCCCCCGAGGCAGTGGGGACTCCCCGCCCAGCCCCGCGCGCCTTCCCTGCACGGTAAAGGTCATGCAGCTGAGCCAGCTGTGCGGATGCTGGGGTCGGCGCTGTCCCCCTGCTTCCCTGGGAGGGACCTCCATGCAGAAGGAGCCTGGGGTTCCTCCCCAAGCCTAGGGAGCATCAGGCTGGCCCGGGAGCGGCCGTGGCCTTGACGCCTGCAGGAGTGCCTCCAGCCGCACGAGATCCTGGGGGAAGCGCCGGGTTCTCTGACGTGGGTGCTGCCTGCCCGGGCCCCCCGCTGCGGTCCACACGCACACACACAGTGCTGTCACAGCGCGAGACAGCCGACCTCGAGGGACCAGACTCACGCCCACAGCCCAGGGATGGGCAGGAGGCCTTGGTGGCCACCATCAGGGTCCCAACACCCTGGATCCCCACCGCTATCCACACCCACACCACACCTGCCGGCTGCAACCACCCAGTAACAATTCTGACTTCATCCCGGTTACGCAAGTCTGAGCCGATGCCTTGGCTGTCCGAGAAGACGAAGTGCCCACTCTGTTATTTCCACGGACTCCACCTTTAAACAGATTTCAAAGGATTTCACAACACTCACTGCTGATGCCTGGGGCTGGGAGACAGGCAGGCAGGTGGGGCCCACGGGTCCGACTCAGCCAGCCTCAGCCCCAGCCCAGACAAGGCTCCCCGCCTGGCCCCGCATGAGCTGGGCGAAGGCCGCCTGGGCCGTGGCCAGAGCAGGGCCGTTCACTGCGGGAGACTGATAACGAAATCGCCAACGGGGGCTTGAAAATCTAAGTGCTTCCAAATGGGAACCCACCTTCCTGTGTTTCAGCGCTTCCAGTTGTCAAAATACTTCCCATCTTCACAGCCCGTTTGTTGAGGGCCGGTGTCATGGACCCGACCTCATAGCTGGGGAGACTGAGGCAGAGAGGGGTTGAGTGAAAAACCGGCAAGGGGTTGACCGATGCCTTCTGACGCAGGTCCGCGGGTTTGTGTGTGCAGCTGTGTGCCCTCCTGCGTGTGCATGTGTGTGTGTACATGCCCGTGTGTTTTTATGTGCACACACTCATACAGCGAAGTGTGTCTTTACTCGTGCGCACACCTGTGTGTCTCCATGTCCCCCTGTCCTTGCCTGTGAGTTTCCGTGCCTGTGTGCGCCTATGTGTACAGCTGTGTATCTCACACCCACGTGTGCATACGGTGTATCCATGTGCGTTTGTGCTTCACAGAAACCCGTGATGACCCACCAGCCCTAAGAGGAGAGGTTTGCCTGAACGGGACACCCACCCTCATCCCGCCTCCTGCCCCACGCTTTCCACTGCACACAGCCCAGTGGAGGAAGACGAAGAGATGCTGAATCTGTGATGCCCAAGAGCCTTGCCCACTAAGATTTTCTTCCGACCTGACTGTCTCTGCACCACAAGCTCTGATCCCATCCCCACTGACCCCGCAGTGTCTCAGTCCCCACAGGGGCCACATTGCCCACAAGCTGGCCCATGGCCGCTCCAGGGGGACTTTCAGAACTGGCATCCACGTTGATCCAGATGACTTGGGCTTTGGCAGTGTGCTGGGGTTTGTGGAAACGATGGGGCTCATCCTCCTTCTCCGAATGAAAGCTGCTTCAAATAGGCAGCTCCTAAATTCAGTGCTGGAAATGATTAAAGATGCCTGTACGTGGAAGAGGATCGGTTCTTTGTGAGTTGCAGGCCTCCTTATTCACAAAGTAAA
>SJXO01005984.1:60082-109304 GCA_006408615.1 Connochaetes taurinus
CGCCCTGGAGGTGAGGGCAGAGGCCCACTGCTCCATGGCTAACTTAAGTGCAGAGAGCTTCCAACCTGGAAACACACTGGCCCCTCTTTCCAAAGGCCCCTCGCAGGGGCCTCCGATTAGGCCCAGAGCTGTGCTCACTCGCTCATCCATTCAGCCGGCGGTGCGCACAGCCCAGGGGTCTGTGTCCATCCGTGGCCACGGCCGGGTCATCGGGGATGTGAGTTCTCCCGCTCCTGCGCTGGCTCCTCGGCCCCTCCTGCCTCCTCTCCTGCCCTGTGAGGACCATGGCTTTAGGTGCCCGTGGCTGGTCTGCGGCCCAGCTGCCCCGAGGTCCCCTGCACAGACCAGCCACCCCTTCCTCCAGCATCTCAATGTCAGCCCATTCTGCTGACCTCGGATCTCACCCCCCACACCCTGCTGCGCCCACTCAGGTCAGCTCCGTCCTCCCCGGGGCTCCAGGCAAGGCTCTGCCCTCTCTTCAACCTCAAGTTCTGTCGGGAAAGCTGGCCTCTGCCTTCTGCATACACCTCCACCCCCCCCACACTCCGTCAGCAGCTGTGTCGCTGATTCGGGAATTTTCTTTCAGATTTTTTTTGTTGTGGACCACTTTTAAAGTGTTTATTGGATTTGTTACACCATTGCTTCTGTTTTATGTTTTGGCTTTTTTTGGCCACGAGACATGTAGGATGTTAGTTCCCTGACCAGGGATCAAACCTGCTCCCCCTGCATTGGAAAGTGAAGCCTTAACCCCTGGGCCTCCAGGGACATCCCTGGGATATATTTTTATGCCAAAGACGTGCACTCTGCTGTTTCCAGGATGTCAGATCTGGTTTCACGAGCCTCCTAGCCCTCTCCCTGCAGTGCCTTCCTGTGCTTATTTTATACCAGGTTGTGTTGCATGGATGCTGTGCTTCTGTTTCCAGGGCGACCTGTGGTCCACTGTGTGACTGTCCTCTCGAGAACATCCTTGTGTCTTGTGGACCCGGGTTTCCCGGGACCACTGGCTGCTGCCTGCCACACTTGGGGTGTCAGGAAGGTCACCAGAACCCCACTGCTGACCCCCTGCACCTTGCCTTTCCAGCCTCGGGGAGCCTTGAGAGGAGGCAGCCCCCTGGCCTGGGCCCCACGGTCCTGTCGGTTTGGAGGAACAATGTCCAAGGCAGATCAGCCCTTCCCTTTTCTCCGGAGCCCCTCTGCTCCTGTTCCCTCCTGAGGCTGTCCACCCCAGCGGTCTGGATCGGGTCAGCAGATCTGGCCACGTCCCTCTGTTTCCTTGTGTCTGTGGTTGCTTCTGTGCTACAAAATCAGAGCTGAGTATGTATGGGAAATCTGTGCTGACCCCTGGTCCGGGCCCGTGTCATTGACCTGGGCAGCAGGGGCTCGCAAGCATTGTCCCCGGCAGCACCAAGCAGGGAGGAAGGACCAGACCTTGCCCACCTCCTGGATCTTCACCCCAGCCTCCCTGCACCCCGGCTTCTGCCACCCCCGCCCAAACCTTCCCTCCCAGGTGCCTGTCTACCCCCCGAGGCTCTTCTCAAAGTCTGGCCTTGTTTGTTCTCTTGTTCTATAATTACTGCAAGTTTTGTTTGGTGAAGAAGCCAGAAGCGAGGAATAAGTGATAAGTTAGTCGCTCAGTTGTGTCTGACTCTTTGCGACCCCATGGACTGTAGCCCACCAGGCTCCTCTGTCCTTGGAATTCTCCAGGCAAGAATACTGGAGTGGGTTGTGCCATTTCCTTCTCCAGAGGACCCTCCCAACCCATTGGCAGGCAGATTCTTCACCATCTGAACCACCAGGAAAGCCCAAAGGAGCCAGAATGAGGAGAGGAGGAAGGCCAGCATCTCCCATTCACTCACCATATCAGCAAAAAAACAAATATGTTGTATCTTGGAAAACACACCCCACACAGCCTGACCTCCATGGGCCCCCAGCTGCTCAAACAGATTGCTACAAACTGGGCAGCTTAGAACGACAGAAGCGTGTCCTCTGGCAGAGGCCAGAAGGCCAGAATCGAGGTGCGTGCAGGGCCGCCCTCCCCCCGGAGGCTCCAGGAGAGGCTGTCCGCAACCAAGTGATAAGTTAGTCGCTCAGTTGTGTCTGACTCTTTGCGACCCCATGGACTGTAGCCCACCAGGCTCCTCTGTCCTTGGAATTCTCCAGGCAAGAATACTGGAGTGGGTTGTGCCATTTCCTTCTCCAGAGGACCCTCCCAACCCATTGGCAGGCAGATTCTTCACCATCTGAACCACCAGGAAAGCCCAAAGGAGCCAGAATGAGGAGAGGAGGAAGGCCAGCATCTCCCATTCACTCACCATATCAGCAAAAAAACAAATATGTTGTATCTTGGAAAACACACCCCACACAGCCTGACCTCCATGGGCCCCCAGCTGCTCAAACAGATTGCTACAAACTGGGCAGCTTAGAACGACAGAAGCGTGTCCTCTGGCAGAGGCCAGAAGGCCAGAATCGAGGTGCGTGCAGGGCCGCCCTCCCCCCGGAGGCTCCAGGAGAGGCTGTCCGCAACCCCTGCCCATCTCTGGCAACTCTCGCTCTCCTTGGCCTGCGGCCTCCTCCCTCCAGTCTGCGACTCCACTGCCACCCAGGCTCCTTCCCTGTGTCTCCTGTCTGTCTGTCCCAAACATCCCTCTGCCCGTCTCTCACAAGGACCCTATCACTAGATTTAGGGCCCATCTGCATTCTCTAGGACAGTCCCCTCACCTCAAGATCTTTACCCCAATCACACAAGCAAAGACCCTGTTCTGATAAAGGTCACGTGTGGACTTCCCTGGCAGCCTAGTGGTTAAGACTCCATGCTTCCAATACAGGGAGCATGGGTTCAATCTCTGGTCGGGGAACTAAGATCCCACGTGCCACGTGAACACCCCCCCTCTCCAAAAAAAAAACAAACCATCTTGCAGGCACTCCCTGGGGCTCAGGGATCCTGGCAAGAGCAGCAGAGTGTCTCACCTGCGTTTGCCCCATCAGCTGCCATGCCATCTCCAACTCCCCAAGGCTCCCTCAGTCACTCTGGGTCCTCTGATGAAGACCACGAGGTGGGGGACATCATTCCGCTCTGTCAGCTGGGCCGAGCTCTCAGCTCTGCGATGAGGGGGGAGGGCTGGAGCAGTGCCACCACCCGCTGGTGGACTCCCGAGTAAAGTAAGCAACAGTCTACAGCAGGAATGGGAAAGGGCTTTATCTGAGCCAAGCTGAGGGCTACAGCCCTAGGCATGACCTCTCAGATGCCTCAGAATCCGTGCCAGAGAAGCAGGCTTTCAGCAGTTTTGTGTCTCACCCGAACAAAAAAACATTAAACAAGTCAGGGATACATCCCTTCAAGGTTTCAAAAACAGAACGTGCACAGAGAGTCAGCACGGCCTTGGCACCTGGGAGGGGAGTCTTAGCATCAAAGGAGGGCCAGCCTTGGGGTCCCAGGACAGGAGGCATCTCATCTTTATTTTGAACATGGACATTCTTAGTTGGGCAGCTTCCCAAGTGACTCAGTGGTAAAGAACCCCCTCAGCCCCCAACAATGCAGGAGGCACAGAGTCACGGGTTCAGTCCCTGAGCCGGGACGATCCCCTGGAGGAGGAAATGGCAATCTGCCCCAGTGTTCTTGCCTGGGAAATCCCATGCACAGAGGAGCCTGCCGGGCTGCAGTCCACGGGGTGGCGAAGTCGGACACGGCTGAGCACGGGCAACAGTGGCGTTCCTTCCTTGTGGTCAGTGAGCCTTTTCCTGTTTGAGTTTAAGCAGCTGCACAAAGCAGGTTTGATGGGCCACAGACAGGCTGTTCTAGTTGGTATCAAATTCAGGGTAACTCGCATGTAAGTGGGGCTTCCCTGACAGCTCAGTTGGTAAAGAACCCACCTGAAATGCAGGAGATCCCAGTTCTGGGTTCCATCCCTGGGTCAGAAAGATCTGGAGAAGGGAACAGCTACCCACTCCAGTATTCTGGCCTGGAGAATTCTATGGACTGTATAGTTCACGGGATCGGAAAGAGTCGGACACGACTGAGCCACTTTCCCTTTCCCCTATAAGCCAACATGACTTCCCCAGGCCTCAGTATGTGGACCTTTCTTTCATCAACACCAACCCTGCACTGTGGCAAAGATACTTGGCTGAAAGGGGAGGGTTCGCTACCCCACACACTCACACACTCATCTGCACTCACACACACACAGAAGCACATGCTCCCCCAAAGGTCTGCCGAGGAAGCTGCCTCCAGCTGCCCTGGTCTCACGGGGTCCGCTCCCCCGAGGGCCTGGTGCGGGGCAGCCCTGCAGGGAGAGGAGGAGAGGCCCCCTCCAGACGGGGGCTGGCCTCAGCAGTGCTTCCAGAAGCACCCCTCAGCAGAGCCGCTCTGACCCCGCTCACCCCGCGCTCCCCCGGGATCCAGATGGAATCCATCCCAGGGGCCTCAGCTTGCAGCCGGGGTGTGGGCCGGGCCCCCCTCTGCCCCTCACGCTCTGTGGACACCCCCCCTCGCCTGTGCCCCACCTCCCAACCTCCACTTCAGACCCCCAGGGAGCCCACCTGCCCCCCGCAAAACCTTCGTCACCGGGAATGGGCAGCTATGGGAGGAAAGAGAAGCATGCGTGACCCTTTGAGGGCCGGGAGCTGCCCTGGAACTTTCCTCAAGGTCTGATGGAGGCTGGGGAAGGGCCGCGGGGCCCCTGCACATGTCCAGGGGGAACAGCCGGGAGAGGTCCCCCAAGAATGGGCTCCTCGAGATGATGCTCAGGGCCGTGTAAATGACCTTTGCTATGTTGCTGTTCAGCCGCTCAGTCATGTCTGACTCTGCAATCCCATGGACTGCAGCACGCCAGGGCTCCCTGTCCATCACCAACTCCCAGAGTTTACTCAGACTCACGTCCGTCGAGTTGGTGATACCATCCAACCATCTCATCCTCTGTCACCCCCTTCTCCTCCTGCCTTCAATCTTTCCCAGCATCAGGGTCTTTTCCAGTGGGTCAGCTCTTCGCATCAGGAGGTCAAAGGATTGGAGCTTCAGCTTCAGCATCAGTCCTTCCAATGAATATTCAGGGTTGATTTCCTTTAGGATGGACTGGTTGGTCTCCTATCATTATTCAGAATATGAGGCCCAAGTGAAATGGAGAACAGTGTGTAGTTTTTTAAATGGTGTCTAAGTGTACAGATTTTTCACAACTTGAGGATATGATGGTTAAATGGAAATAATGAGATTCAAAAATGCGTGAATCCGATGAACCTACCCAGAATAAGGTACAAAGCCTATGAAAAGGAAGTACATCACGTGGGATCAATGATTGACTTCTCTGGTGCATGGGTGTTCTTTTATTCCTATTTTTCTGTATGTGCTAAATTCTATCCAAGTGTATGTAAATTGCTTTTATAATAAAAATATGCCTCTTCATTATTTATTTCATAATAGAAATACAGGTATTTGTTTTATAATCATAGCTTCCCAGGTGGTGCTAGTGGTAAAGAACCCTCCTCTCAATGCAGGGGACATAGGAGACAGGGGATCGATCCCTGGGTCATGAAGATCCCCCAGAGAAGGGCACAGCAACCCTCCAGTAGTCTTGCCTAGAAAATCTCATGGACAGAGAAGCACGGCGGGCTACGGTCCACAGGATCGCAAAGAGTCAGACATGACTGAAGCAGCTTAGCATATGTTATTTATTTTATAATAGAAATGTACACGTTCATTTTATAATCATATGTGTGTGTGTTCATTGCTCAGTCATGTCTGATTCTTTGCGACCCCATGGAAATGTAACGCACCAGGCTCCTTTGTCCATGGGATTTTCCAGGCAAGAATACTAGAGTGGATTGCCATTCCCTTCACCAGATAATCATAATAAACTTCTTTCAACTGTAATTATGACGACTCTGGAAAGGGCTGGAATAAACATAATTTTTCAGTGGTAGAAACAGGACGAAAGTAGTTTGTACGTAATAAATGCAGCTGTGAAAAGGCACATGGGTGACAGACCAGCCAGGGAAGGGTTAGGAGGGTGTCGTTCAGCTGTGATGGGCTCTTTGGGTGACTCCGCATGGGAAGCGGGACTTAAAGGAAGAGGGAGGTGGCTGGAGGGTCACCTCTGTGTCAGCCGTCTTGTGGCTCGGAGCACCCGGGCCAGCGGTGCCTGGCTCTGCAGTCTACCCAAAGCGCGCAGAAGGAGAGCTAATGTGTTTTAAAGCCACTCAGCCCAAATGAAATTATGTAACCCAGGAAAGGACACATCACATCAGTGATGAGAGTTAAAAAAAAATTAGAAGAAAAGAAAAAAGAAAATGACTCTTCCGATGTGGCCCAGTGAGGGAGGCGGGCGGAGAGGGAGGGAGGGGGTCCGGTCAGCTGCTTCCTCCTGGCGCATAAAAGGGGTGAGCACGCCCCACCTGGGTCCCCGCTCCCGTCCACGGCACTCACCAGCTACTGGGAACCTCGGTGAGTAGCTCTCGAGGCGCTGGAGAGGGCGGGGGTCCCTGACGCTCCAGCCTCCTCCCCTGCCACCCTTCCCTCCCCATCAGGGCAGAGCTCCGTCCTGGCAGCCGGGACCAGCTCTGGTGGGGACCCCACCCCGTTTGTGCATCCAGGGGCCACCCCTGCCTGTCCGGGGCCCCGTTCACTCGGCTGTCGCGGTGGAAATGAAAGGTGGAGCCGTCCAGGCAACTCTGCTGGGAACACAGACCTGGAGTCTCACCAGCCAGGAGACAGCAAGCCCCCCGGCTCTCAGGAGGCCAGACCTTGAGGGTCAGGAGACAGGCTCCGCCAGGGCTCTCCTAAGACGCCCTCACCCAGCAGGGGTCCCAGCCAGGGCACAGCGACCAGCCCAGCCGGTCTGGGAGCACCTCTTTATCCCTCTACTTTCACGACGGCACCTCCATTTCCTCTACGTTGGAGCCCCCACCCCCACCCCCACCAACAGGTCTCTAAAAAAGGAAGGGGTGGGCGTTTTAAATCTCAGTTGGAGAGCACGCTCCCTGGGGCCAGGTGGCTCAGACGGTAAAGAATCCGCCTGCAACGCGGGAGACACAGGTTCGATCCCTGGGTAGGGAAGATCCCCCAGAGGAGGAAATGGCTGCCTACCCTAGCCGAACCCTAAGAATACCCTCCAGTATTCTTGCCTGGAGAATCCCAGGGACAGAGGAGCCTGGCGGGACACAGTCCACGGCGTTGTAGAGTCGGACACGACTGAGAGACTAACGCTTTCACTTTCCGCTGGACTCAGGGACAGGCCGGAAAGCCAGGGTCAGCAGAGGGGTCTTCCCTGAAATAGACAAGCTCTCTGGCGTCTTCTGCTGGTTCCTTAAGTGCCGAGGAAGGGGGGAGCGGGGGAAGGAGCCAGCCCTAAGAGGTGCGGGCACCTGCGGAAGGAGTTGCCAGGTTTGACGGGTGGACGCTGTTTGGGGCTCAGCCCAGCAGGGTGAGAGGTGGATTTCTGGGTGCCTCTGTCACCCACAGCTCTACCCCACCTGTACAGGGCTGTCCTGCTGCGTGAGGGCAGATCTCCACGGGCTGCTGGTTGATCTTGGAGACTCAGCGGCTTGGATCTGGGGTCACGGGGGCTGGTGAGCACTCCTGGCAGGGATGATGGATGACGACCCTTCTACAGTGCCTGGCTGTCAGCAGTCAAGGGGCAGGATGGACCTAGGCTGGGGGAGAGAAAGAGCCCTGCACCCGGGTCCCCCACCCTGAGCGTGGTCTGGGCTCAGCAACCCCCAGGCCCCTGCGCCTGGGTCATGTCTGAGGTTGGGCCACCCCCTCCACCTCAGCAGCCACCCGGCTCCTCCTGGCAGGTCCCCAACAACCTGCACGCCTCTGCCATCCCCCCCAACACCCCGCCAAGGCCAAGTGTGCACACCCACAGTGGAGCAGAGGCCTCCCACACTCCTGGCTCCCAGACACAGATGGACAGACAGACCAAGGCACGTCCAAGACAGCCCAGCTCTGCACGCACAGCTCATATTCCCCCCGGGTTCCTTCTGATGACAGACGGTCCTTGTAAACACGGCTGAGCCCAGGAGAGGCCAATGCACATGTGGTCACCTCATCGAACGCTCACTGTACAGAGCAGAGACTGGGGTCCCCGGGGGAGCGAGGGATGCGCACAGAGACAGGCACACCTGCTGTTCCGAGCTCACTGCCACCCCAGCAGAGCAGAGAAGTGCACACTGGAGCCTGACTGGGTGTGCACACGCGTGTGACCCCATGCACACCTGCCATACACCTGTGCACATCCATGTCCATGTACATGAATGTGTGCACACACTCACATCCACTATGACACACACAGAGTGTGTGAGGCATTATCCGAGGCACCCCGCTTTGCACACACGCGCCCTCATGTGCGCTCACCTTTGTCCCCAGGCTGTACCCTCCCGAGCGGGGCCTCTGCAAGGAGCCAGTGGGATGAAGGCGGTGGGGGCCTGGCTCCTCTGCCTGCTGCTGCTGGGCCTGGCCCTGCAGGGGGCTGCCAGCAGAGCCCACCAGCACTCCATGGAGATCCGCAGTGAGTGTCCCGCCCCGCCCCCACCCCCAGGGGTCACGGGGGGACCTGGCCACTTCCTGGGCTGGGACATCCTTGCTAAGCATCCCGAAGCTGGGGTTTGGCCTCCTGTTCCCCAGACCCTTCCCCCAGAGGGCCCCGACAGCTGCTCCCAAGGGTCCCGACCCAGCACGCGGGGGGAGGGCCACTCCTCACCACACAGGGGGCCTAGGGCTGAGTGCACGTTACCCATGAGAACGGGGCTGTGGGGACAGGAAAGGAAAGGGAGTGTGTCCTGGTGTGAGTCTGAAATCCTATTTCCTGAAGCCTCCCCAGCACCAGAAATGGGCGGCCGGGCGAGCCTCCTGTGCGGGGGGGTGGTCCCGGCACGGCCTGGGTGACAGGCAGCGGTGAGCTGAGCACACACCCGGCCCAGCCACCAGGGCTGCACGCACCAGGGCACAGGCCTCCACGCGCTCTTCTCACTCTTTCCAGCCCCCGACATCAACCCTGCCTGGTACGCAGGCCGCGGGATCCGGCCTGTGGGCCGCTTCGGCCGGCGGAGAGCTGCCCCGGGGGACGGACCCAGGCCTGGCCCCCGGCGCGTGCCAGCCTGCTTCCCCCTGGAAGGTGGCGCTGAGCCCTCCCGAGCCCTCCCGGGGTGGCTGACGGCCCAGCTGGTCCAGGAGTAATGGCAGGAGCCTGCCCCCGCCCCTCCTCCTCCACCAGCGACCTTCCCTCCAGTCCTAATAAAAGCAGCTGGCTTGTTCACACGTGTCTGCGTGGCGACAGAGTGCATGGTGCTCCCCCTCACGGGACGTTAGCCTGGAAGGACCCTCAGAGCCCAGCAGCCCAGAGGCCCCGGGACTCGCCCAAGAGCACCGAGCACTGAGCAGGGGGCTGGGGCGGCCTTGGCCACCTGCAGCCCGTGCCACCCCCCAAGCCACCCTGACCAGTTGCTCAGGCTGCGCACTGCACGAGGCCGCTGTGCAGGGGCCCCAGGGAGGGCATCACAGCCCCTCAGCGTCACCTGCCCTGCTCTCTGGTGTTCTTTTTGCCTCCCTGTTGGTACTTATGGAAGAGAAAGAAACAGGGGGTGCTTGTTTCCAGTACTCTTGGGTTCGAGTATTTCAACCCTATCTTGTGTCCCTTTCAAATTGCACGATGTCCCTGTGTCCTGTTTCTGGCAGAGCTCGCTTTGGTGTCGGGGGCATACAGCCCCTGATGGGACAACTGAGCTCCATCCCCACCTTCTGGGAGCCCCGCTTCCCACATGAACCTGGGCCTGGGAACACCCACCTCAGTCCTGAGCTTGGGTGGCACAGCCCCTGTGTACCTGCCAACAGGTGTGGATGCTCTGTGAGCGTAAACCCCCTTCCCCAAGGTGTGCCCACCCCTCCAGTGCTGGGGCCATTTAACCAGTTGCTTCTGAACCCAGAGCTCATGCCAGCCAGGCCTCTGCCTGTACCCTGCCTGCAGGATCTCAGGAACCCCCCGGCCTTGGGACTCCTTCCGTCCACACTCAGCAGGGGAGGGACACAGAGCCAGCCTGCAGGACCCCAGCCCAGCCGCCCTGCCCAGAGAGTGGAAGGCGGGGGTCCACGCTCACTGGCCCAGACCGCCCGGATGGGCTGGGTCAGGGCTGCCCCCTCGCCAGCCACAGGGAGGCCGGAGGGAGGGCAGGGGCCAGTCCCCTCCCAAGGAGAGCTCCTGCCCGGTCAGCACCGCCCCAGGCTGGACGCACATGTAGGAACAAGAGTGTGGCCAGTCCCCTCCCAGGGCAGGCAAGTGCTGGGCCCGGCCCGGAAGCAGGGAGGACCAAGGAAAGCAGTTCAACCCAAAGTGACCACATGGTCCCCTCCCACCCATGGGGACACACCCCAAAAGCTGAGAACCGCTGTCCAAACAAACACTTATATATGACAGTTCCTAGCAGCACAACAGCCAAAAGAGGTGGAAACAACCCCAACCCCCATCAACAGATGAATGGATATCAAAACGCGGTCTGTGCATACGTACCACGGCTTATTACTCGGCCATGGAAAGGAGGGACGCTCTTCCTAGTGATGCTGCCACGTGAAGGAACCGTGATGAGAGGATGCAACACGACAGAAGCCAGGCACCAAAGGCCCCCTCGAGTGTGAATCCACTCACAAAGGTCCAGGCAGGCACGTCCACAGGCAGAAAGTGGTTTGCTGGCTGCTGGGGGCTGCTCCATGGATACAGGGCTTCCTTTAGGGGTTGAGAGTGTCTGGGACTTGGCCAAGGTGGTAACCTTACTAAACGCCACTCAGCTGCGCACTTTAAATAGAAGAGCTCACAGCCCCATGTGCTGCCGACGTGGAAACATCAGTGTGGCAAAGGGCTTTAGTTTCCAGCCATGCAGCACCTGGTACCCAGTTAGGGCAGCCCGTGGAACACATCTTCTGAGCCCAGAGAGTTGGGGAGATGGGAGATTTTATGTATTCTCCAAACGCCTACTATGGAAGTTTTAAACCCACAAGAAAGCTCAAAAATATGATGATGATACCTAATATCCTCCTTTAATTTTTTTTTTTTTTTGGCTGCAAGGTATGTGGGCTCTTAGTTCCCTGACCGGGAATCGAACTGACTCATTGGAAGCACAGAGTCTTAACCCCTGGACTGCCAGGGAAGTCCCTACCCTCCACTTATAATAGCTGGAGTCTGAGAAAATGTAACAAGCCCTCAGAAGTGAAAGTGAAAGTGGCTCAGTTGTATCCGACTCTTTGCGACCCCTTGCGACAACATGGACTATACAGCCCATGGTATTCTCCAGGCCAGAAAACTGGGGCCTTTCCCTTCTCCAGGGGATCTTCCCAACCCAGGAATCAAACCCAGGTCTCCCGCATTGCAGGCGGATTCTTTACCAGCTGAGCTACCAGGGAAGCCCACAGTCCTTAGAAAAGAGCATATGAAAAGGAGGAAATGGGTCAAGAGTAAAATTCTGATAAGGGAATCAAAATCACAAGTGAGTCCATAAAGATGATTGTTTCAAAGGCTTGTCTGTGAAAGGAAAGGAGAGGGAGACAGCAAGTGAAGGGGAGAGAAGAGGAAAGGGCTTGGTTCCGCTTGTTTTAAGATGGAAGGGCAAGGATTCCAGACCGGAAAAGAAGTAAAACTCTCACTGTTTGCAGATGACACGACACCATACACAGAAAATCCTAAAGGTTCCACCAGAAAATCACTAGAGTTACTCAATAAAAATACTAATAGCTTCCACAATTTTCACTGCATTTACTTTCCCACACTCTCCCCTCTTCTCTCTACCCGTTGGAAGTGAGTTGCAGATATCATATTTCCCCTAGACATTTCTGCATCTTTCTCCTCAAACGAAGGGCAATCTCCACCATAACCACAAAATTATCATCATGCCTCAAACATTTTATAAGAATTCCATAATATCATAGAGTTTTTCATCCATACTCAAAACTCCCCAAATAAGGCAAGGAACTCTTAGCTGCCTTTTTTATTTTTTTGGAAGCCAGACTCCAGGCTAGATTTAGGGTTAGGGTTAGTTAATTTCCGTTAGTCCCCCGTCATCTGATTTTGTCACAACACCGACTCTTACAAGAGCCCAGACACGCATGTTACCTAGTAGGATGATCCACACGCAGCACGTGGCGCCTCCTCCCCCAAGTGCTCTGACCTCCTCCTTTCATCCTGCCCCTTTATTTCCTGTCATCTGAGCAGTTAGGTCCAAGGGCAGAGTGGGACTCAGCCATCGCTGAGGCATGAACGCTCCGTGTCTGTCCTATAGCATGGTATCTGACGGTGGGCTCCAGGTCCCACTCCGATAGGAGCCGAGCCTGACCCTTTGCAAACTGTAAGACCCTCTCAGTTTCCCATCTGCTCAGAAACGATCTTCAGAAGTCCTGGGGCCCCATGACAGCCGCCTGTCTCCCAAAGAGCTCCCGGGCCAGGGACTCGGCCCCCGGGTACCCTTGCTGAGACCAGCTGTCCTCCGTGGGCTGCACGATGCTGATTCTCGGATTCTTTCCTTCTGAGCGGATTCTTCTAAAGGAGGTATTTTTCCTTTTTCCCCTTTCTTCCTTTTTTTTTCTTTTCATTCAACATCTTACAAATGGTAAGATGATTTCAAGTTGTTCTAAATGTGGCCTCTGAAAAGGGACTATTTTAAAAGGAAAAGAATGGATTCCTGAGTCAGCCCCTCCACACACACACACACACACACACACACACACACACACACACACTCTGGCTCGTGAAAAGGGCTGGAGCGGCTTCCCCAGCTGCAGACTGGACTCCCCCAGGACTGTTTACCCCGGAGAATCTGTGCCCGGAACACCCGCAACCCCAGGGACTCATCTCCCTCCAGGCTCCACACCCACCATGACCTCATGGTCCAGGGCACGCTGAGCCCAGGTTTGTGCAGCAGACACAGACAGGCTCCGGAAACACCTGTCCCTGGGTGTGGCGGAGGCTGTTTCTAGCAAAAACCTGCCTTTTCTTTACAATGCTGGGGAAAATAGCTTCAGTCCTCTCCTGGGACACATTTGCTAAGTGCCTGGCATATGCCAGAATCGTACCAGGCACTGGGAGCCCCATGCGAGGACAGACAGGCAGAACCCCTGCCCTCACCACAGAGCTCCCCGTGTCTGAATATTAGGTCACTGGGCGGGTCTAGACCTCCCAGGGCCCACACTGCCCTGCAGACAGATCTAACACTGAGCTGGTGGGCTCAGGGATACAGTCTACAGAGGCTTCCAGGTGATTCCAGGGCTGAGCCCCACCTGCCTCGTGGGGGAGAAGGTGAGGGAAAGGGGCAATCACACCTGGCAATGGGGACCCCAGGCTCCAGGGTCACCATGCACCCCATCCCATCCTGCGGGGATGGAGGGAGGCATGAAGGAGGGAGGTGGCAATGAGTCAAAGAATATGCTTTAATAATAAATTCTAGCCTGAGAAGACAGGAGAAAAGCAATCACATATATGGGTATCCTACTACTAGCAAGATTTCCTCACTTCCTGTTTCATCCTGAAAGACATCTATTGTTCAGCAAAGCAACTCTCTAAACCTGGAGCAGCGGGCTTTGCTTCAGCGAGGCTGGAGTGCCATCTAGTGGCCAGAGGCAACCTCAGCCTCCCGCCACCTCCAAAGTGGTCTCCTCCTTGGCGGGGGGAGTCTCAGCCCAGCCCACTCCCCTGGTGGCTCGGTCAGTAAAGAATCTGCCTGCAATGCAGGAGACCACCTCCAGCGCAGGAGACCCCGGTTCAATCCCTGAATCGGGAGGATCCCCTAGAGAAGGAAATGGCAACCTCCTCCCGTGTTCTTGCCTGGGAAATCCCGGGGACAGAGGAGCCTGGTCCACGGGGTCTCCAGAGTCAGACAGGACATGGCAGCTAAGCCACCCAGCCCCGCTACCCCGAGTGAGGAAACAGCTCACGGGAAGCGGCCTGACACAGCAAAGGCCCCCGTCTCACTCGCTCCATCTTCAAGGGAGCGGTCGTATAAGACACTTCACTGCAGCCAGAATCTGCAGGGCTCGCAGCAGGAAGCGGCCAGGCTTCACCTGGACATCGTCTAGGAAAGAAACACGCGTTTGGGGGACGTCAAGGGGCTCGGCATCAACAGGGAAGGCCGCTTTACGTTTGTCCTGTTGATCCTTACAGGTGACAAAGTGAAGCCACTTTTTTGGGGGGGCGGGGAGGAGGACAATGGCATCTTATTTAAAATTTCCCTCCCAGAGGGGGACCAGCATCACCGCCTCCCCAGCAGTAGCCACCTTTGAACTACCTTCATGGGGCCGCTGGCCTCTCTAAAGGGAGGAACCAGGTGAGCCCGCGACGTGTCTCCACCCGAAAGATGCCCTGTGCCCACCGCAGCCACCACCGCCCTGCCTGGGGGCCCTCGGGGGACGTGCGTAACAACCCCCACCTACAAACTCACCAGAGACCATGTGCGAGAAAGGGGTTTACTTTTAGGAGAAAAACTCACTGGAGCAGAACAAGGTATCCCTCTGCTCGAAATCCGGGTCCTCAAGCCTACGGGCCCAAGCGTCTTGTCCTCACAGTCACCCCGAGAAGCGGACAGTGGGGCCCCGCCCCAGCTGCACCCCTCAGGGACCCTCACAGACGTCCGGTGATGACATGGTCCGCTGCAGTGGGGCTTGCTGACCCCTCTCCCCGTCCCAGGAGCAGGGGAAACCCCCCAGCCCACTCCGGGTGGCCTCCTGCCCAGAGCCAAGTCCCCGCTGGCTGATTTCCCCTCCTTCACCGCCTGGTGGCCAGGCAGCTGAGGAGGGCACCTCCAGGCAGGGTCAGGCGTGCCTACCCCCAGGACATCTGGGATTTAGGCGGAATCTGACATCTGGGGACGTGGAGCCCCCACCCTCTGGAGGCCCCTGGAGACACAAACGTCTCCCAAAGGATTCCCACGACCTTGGGAGGCGATTATTCTAAGGAATGCTGGCTTCCTGTGCCTTGAGGACTCAGGCACGCGGCGGGCTCGATGGTGGACCGGGTTCAGCACCGCCATCACCATGGAGCTGGCTGGAGCTCGCTCAGAGGACCGCCGGGGCGCGGGCTGGGAGTACCCGCTCCCCGCAGCTGCCCCTGGAGCAGCCGCTTCTAGTGGGTACAGCATCGGCCACGCCGCGAGGGCCTCTCGCTCAGGGTCAGTGGAGTGTCTCTCCGCCGCCTCTGGCCCTCCTTGCTCTCTTCTCTCTGCGAAAGCTCCCAGGCTGTGGACAACAGGAGGGGGAAGCCCAGCTGGGAGGGAAGCCCCCCAGCCCAGCACAGCCCCTGCACCCTTGGCAGCCCCTGGAGACGCCCCTCCCTCGTGCTCTCTGGGAACCAGGAAACAGGCGCCCTTGACTCCTGTGCACCTTCCAGGCCCCTGGCAACATTCAGCTGGGCCTCAGGAGGCCAGAGAAGACCCATTTGAAGAAGGTGCACCTCCCCAACCCCACCCCACCCCACCTCTGGTTCTGGGGCGGGGGGCTGGTCACTTACCGACGGCGTTGAAGACCTCGGCCACCTGATAGTTCCGTTTGGCCGAGGTTTCCATGAACAGCAGCCCCTTGCTCTCTGCAAACTCCTTCCCTTCCTGGAGGAAGTGACCGTGGAAAGTCCACGTTAATCCCAGAAAGACCACAGGACAGCTGCACGAGTGGAGAACCTCATTCCTCACATCCTGTTACTGGGGCTCCTGGGGGAGGTGGTCAGGATTGGGCAGTGGGGCCAGGAGGGGGGTGTGGTGCCCACTGGAAGGGGAGCCTAGCGCCCCCCGTGGGGTCTGTGGGCAGGCTCCCCTCCCACCGTGGAATCTTGGGGTGGGGGACTCCAAAAGCATGCGAGACATGGAAGGGGGGTGAGGCCAGCCTGGTGGGAGCCCCCCTGGGCCCTTCTCTGCTCCCCCTCCTTGCTGTGTCACAGGGGTCAGGCCTGCATGGAGTGATGGTGTGTGAAGCAAGGGAGGCTGGGAAACTCCAGGGCTGCTTGTGTGGCCAAGAAGGGGAGAAGTGTCCACGAAGGAGGACCTGGGGGCCTCCCTGGGCAGGCTCCTCACCTTCGGACCCTCCCAGGAGGAGCTTGGGCCCCAGATGGTCCTGCCTGAGGCTGAGCGGGCCCCGGGGGCTGGGCCAGCCAGGCCTGCAGCATCGCACCCAGCAGCCTCCACCCTCCTCACCTGGCCCACAGAGCTGCACTCCACCCGCGTCCCAAGCTTCTCAGCCCCTCCCAGACAGAGATGGCTCGTTATCATTTGTGTTTTAAAGGACAACGTGACCTGGTACAGATGAAGACTTGGTGACTTCGGGTAGCTCACATCTGGTCATATCTGCATGCCCGCTCAGTCACTCAGTCATGTCCAAATCTTTGCAATCTCATAGACTGTGGCCCGCCAGGCTCCTCTGTCCATGGGATTTCCCAGGCAAGAATACCGGAGTGTGTTGCCATTTCCTCCTCCAGGGGATCTTCCCAACAGGGATCAAACCCTCTTTTCCTGCATCACCTGCATTGTCAGGGGGATTCTTTGCCACTGCGCCACCTGGGAAGCCCCTAATTATCTGAATGAAACCCAAACATCTGCCTTTCCCCGACTAGCTTGAGGGTTCCAGGTGGAGTCACTCTAAGGGTTTGTTCTCAGTGCAATGGGCCTCTTGCCCGGGGTCCAGCGTGAGGAATCCCACCCATGACAAGGTCATGCGGAAGGAAGCCTGACAAAACGCGAGGATGTGATCAGACTTCAGGGGTTCCCCCTGGAATTTCCTGAGCATCCACCCCCCAAGACCAGAGTCTGCCTGCTTTACTGTGTTATGCTTTCCACCTACTCTTCTGTCATTAACAGGGGGCTGTCCCCCCACCACCTTTTCCTGGAAAAAAAATTAATTTAGAGCTTTCAGATAATAAATCTCCTGGGCATAATACGAGTGTTTCAATCCAAAAACCCCTCTGATGGCTTTCTAGCCTGCCTGCAGGACTCCTACAGCTGCGCATGTGATTGTTTACAGTCTCCCAACCTCGAGAGGCACAGGAAGCTTAAAACATCCTAGGAATGCAGGGGCTTCCGAGGTGTCAAGATCATTAGAATAAAACTGATTAAGCGTTTCATTGTTGAGCCAATACTTGCTGCCAAATTTTCATATCCTTTATTTTTAGATATAGTTGGTATATAGAAAAACAAGTAGGAGATCTGGTATTAGCAACATTAGATCTTTGAGTTAAGTACCTTCTTTGTTATAACCCACTGTGCCTTTGTTCTATAGAGATGTAACTTTAGTGCTTTAAGGAGATGCAGATTAAAGAAAAGGACTTCAGGGGAAACGAAATTAATATTCATTAAGGAAGAGAGCCAAAAAGTGTTAGCAAGCCTCTTGGCCAGAAGATAATGTAAATCACCTGAGACCTTTCGTATACAAAAAGATATACAGAAAGAGTCTGGGCTGCTAACGCTACATAATTTTGTATTACCCATTGATCTCTATGTACAATCAAAAAGGTATAAAAGGCCTTTCTAGACAATAGAGGCGGGGCCAGTCATTGGAAGGACTGGTTTCCCCCGTGTCTCCTCTTTACTCTAATTTCAGACTGAATTCCCATCTGGGGTGTGGAGGCTCACCATGTCTACTTACTTGTCCTGGCTTCTAAGATCCGTAAGAGAGAGAGCCCAAGGCGGGGCACTCTCCGATATTCAAACGGACGCCGGTGGCCTAACGTAGATGGTGCAAGTTCCTTGTCTGGAACTTTATTGGTTTTCCACATAAACCAAGTTAATCAGCCTCTTTTCTCCACTTAATTTTCCTACTATACTATTTCTTCCTAATCTAATCTTATGTTAATAAATAAGTTTTTCCCTCGCCAACGCCGTCCCCGCTTTGAATTCCCTGGATCCACCGGGGCTGGACCCCGGCAGCCTCTGGCCCCTAAATTGCAGGTCCCCACCCTTCCGTCTGCCAGTTTTTCCTTGAGGTCCCCCAGGATGGGGTTCATGGTTATCTCACTGCCCATGGAATGAGAACATCCAGTGCAGAGACCTTGGCTCCTAAATTCATTCCCCCACACAAGGAACCAGTGTTCCTCAGGGAAATGATTTCCAAGGCTGGGGCTGGGAAAGGGCAAGATGAACCAGGAACGACGTGGCCAGCCATTCCTGGCCAGCCAGGAAGGAAGAAAGACCTCAAAGAATAACAGGGCAAGAGGGACAATGCCCACTGGGGTGGGAGATTTCTCAGTGGCCAGATTCAGGAGCAGAGCTCCCTGAACCCGGGAGAGGGCCATAGTGGAAAAGTGATGCAATCTGAGCTAAGAGCATTGTGTGGCTGTTCGTTTCCTGATTTGCTCATCATTCTGTGCTTAAGGGCTTCCCTGAGAGCTCAGCTGGTAAAGAATTCACCTGCAGTGCAGGAGATCCCGGTTCAATCCCTGGGTCGGGAAAATCCGCTGGAGAAGGGATAGGCTGCCCACTCCAGTATTCTCGGGCTTCCCTTGTGGCTCAGCTGATAAAGAATCTGCCTGCAATGTGGGAGACCTGGGTTCGATCCCTGGGTTGGGAAGATCCCCCTGGAAAAGGGAAAGGTTACCCACTCCAGTATCCTGGCCTGGAGAATTCCACGGACTGTATAGTCCATGGAGTCACAAAGAGTCGGACACGACTGAGTGACTTTCACTTTCACTTGCTGTGCTTACGTAAGTAAGTCGTTCGTACCTGGGAAAGCTGGGAGAAGGGCAGACAGGAACTATCTGTACTATTTCTGCAACAAGTTCTGTAATGCTGAAATTATCTTAAGATGAAAAGCCCCCAAATTACTGTGAAAGCTTCACTGCCCGCTGGTCAGCCTGCCCTCCACCCACCTGAGGCACCTGCAGCTCGGGGGTCTGTGCACTCTGTCCCCCCACCCCCAGCCCAAGGCCCAGCCTGTGGGAGCTCGGAGTGAAGAAGAGGCCAGGGTGGGGTCTGGGGTCCCAGGGTCAACAGCCCAGGCCCCAAGCCATGGGGTCCCCCACCCACAGGCTGGCCGAGCCCAGGGCAGGGGTCCCGGGGGAGCAGAGAGGAGGCCCCGTCCGCCCCAGAGCTGGACCCCTGGCCTCCCTGAGGGTCTCCCCATCCGGGTCCCATCTACACACACACACCTGTGCACACATGGAGACACACACCTGTTCACATAGAGAGACACACCTGTCCACACAGACACCACCTTACCTTCTACACACACACACCTGCACACACACAGAGACACACACACCTGTCCACACAGACACCACCTTACCTCCTACACATACAGACACACACAACTGTGCACAGAGACACACACACCTGTTCATAGACACTCACATCTGTACACAGACACCACCTTACCTCCTACACACACACACCTGTACACACAGAGAGACACACACACACACCTGTACACACAGAGAGACACACGCCTATACACAGACACTGCCTTACCTCCTACACACACACACCTATACACACACAGAGATATACACAGCTGTACACACAGAGAGATACACACCTATACACAAACACCTTACCTCCTACACACATATATCTATACACACACACAGAGACACACACACTTGTACACAAAAAGAGACACACACCTATACACAGACACCACCTTACCTCCTACACACACACACCTGTACATACACAGAGACACACACTTCCTACACACAGACACCACATTGCCTCCTACACACACACTCTCCCATACACACACTATACACACACATAGAGACACACATACCTATACACACAGAGACACACACACCTGTAACACACGGACACACACACAGACCCGTGCTCCCTGCTCTTGGCTCCCAGCACGTCACAAGCTCACCTCCCTGAGCACCTTTTCTGCTTAGTCATTTTACAGAAGAACTACACCTTCTGGGTCCTCTGTTCCTTGCTAATTTCCTAGCAAATAAATGTGGGTTTGCCCCTTCTTGAACCTGGAGGAGGAAATGGCAACCCAGTCCAGAATCTCACCTGGAGAGCCCCACGACAGAGGAGCCTGCTGGGCTATAGTCCATGGAGTCTCACAGTCAGACATGACTGAGCGACTTAGCACGTACTTCTTGAACAGTTTGTTGAACACAAAGATGAAGACCTGAAACCCACATTACTCACAGGGGGAGAGGGTGGGGAGGGCCATGGTTTCCTCATTCCTGGTGCTGCCTGCCCCTGCCAGGCCTCGGTGCCCAGGGGGTGTGGGGTCTATGGTGATGCTCAGGGCTCTCCCCACAGCTGGGAGCCACCATCTCCGGGTCTGACCTTCCCAGGAGAGATCAGAAACCTTGGCCCAGGAAGGAAACTGAATTGGGAATTGTGTGTGCGCGTGTGGCTGTGCGACTGGGTGGTCACGTGTGCTTGGGGTCCCTCCCATCTCCCCTACTGAGACTTGATGACTGTCTCCAGACCCACCTCAAAGGTCACCTCCCGTTCCTCTTCCAGGTCTGTCTTGTTGCCGACCAGCATCACCACGACCTCTCCAGGGTGGAACTCCTCCTCCAGGTCCTTCAGCCACTGCTGCAGCTTAGTCATTTTACAGAAGAACTACACCTTCTGGGTCCTCTGTTCCTTGCTAATTTCCTAGCAAATAAATGTGGGTTTGCCCCTTCTTGAACCTGGAGGAGGAAATGGCAACCCAGTCCAGAATCTCACCTGGAGAGCCCCACGACAGAGGAGCCTGCTGGGCTACAGTCCATGGAGTCTCACAGTCAGACATGACTGAGCGACTTAGCACGTACTTCTTGAACAGTTTGTTGAACACAAAGATGAAGACCTGAAACCCACATTACTCACAGGGGGAGAGGGTGGGGAGGGCCATGGTTTCCTCGTTCCTGGTGCTGCCTGCCCCTGCCAGGCCTCGGTGCCCAGGGGGTGTGGGGTCTATGGTGATGCTCAGGGCTCTCCCCACAGCTGGGAGCCACCATCTCCGGGTCTGACCTTCCCAGGAGAGATCAGAAACCTTGGCCCAGGAAGGAAACTGAATTGGGAATTGTGTGTGCGCGTGTGGCTGTGCGACTGGGTGGTCACGTGTGCTTGGGGTCCCTCCCATCTCCCCTACTGAGACTTGATGACTGTCTCCAGACCCACCTCAAAGGTCACCTCCCGTTCCTCTTCCAGGTCTGTCTTGTTGCCGACCAGCATCACCACGACCTCTCCAGGGTGGAACTCCTCCTCCAGGTCCTTCAGCCACTGCTGCGCTTTGCAGAAGGAATCCTGACAAAGGAAAACGGGACCGTCAGGCAGACTTGGTGTTCTTCCTCAGCCGTCCCAGAAAAGACAAGGCAGGTGTCGGCGGCCACCCCATGTAAAATACGGTCCAACTGACCCCCCCGAGGAATCATGAGTGATGGATAGCGATGCTCCAGAAAGAGGACCACGGAGCGCCACAAACCCAACTGTGCAGCAGGAAGAGGGGTGGTCAGGGAGGGCTTCCTGGAGGAGGTGACCAACTTTCACTGAAGGATTCTCCACTGGTTATCACGATTTTAATATAAAGGACCATCCCAGGCCTTTCACATGATGCCTCCGGAAGGTAGCCTCCTCATGCCTGGGAGGGCAGGGACACGCCCAGGTGAGCCTCACCTTCCTGGTGATGTCATACACCAAAAGCGCAGCATTGGCGCCCCTGAAGTAGAGGCGGCAGACGCTGTGGTACTTCTCCTGACCAGCCGTGTCCCAGATCTCAAACTTCAGACGCGCGGCCCCCAAGTCCACCACCTTGGTGAAGAACGCACCTGAAACAGAAGCCCAGAGCGACCTTTGCCTGCAGAACGAGGTCCTTATCCACAGCTCAGCCTGGGCTCAGCTGACCAGTGGGAGACAGACAGCCCCATGCTCCCTGGCACCCTCTGTGGGCAAGGCTCAGCAAACACCTCTTCTGGAAGGTGGCAGTTTCCAGAAGAAGCAGAGTTACAAGGAACTTGCTTGTAGATTATACAGAGGCTTTGTGTGGAAAGATGGACTCTAGGGTCCTACTCAAATCCTCTGGACCACATGTGGCATGGAAGGGGTCTCTGGCAACCAGGGGTCCGCACGTCCCCATGGGTGTCCAGCAATGCAACTGATGGTCACCCATCTCCTCCCCTGAATCCTTCCTGGCCTCCTGCTAACCTCCCAGCCTCATCCACACCTCTGCCTCCCGACCTCCCATCTCCACTGACAACTCTGCTTAGAATCCTTCCTCTTCCCCACCTCCCGACAAGCCCACTGAGGTCTTCGAGTGTCGACCCTCGGGGTGCCGCTGGGCCCCCCTTTCCCAGGAGGCAGACTATGGTAGCCTATCCTGTACTCTGCACACACTCACTGCAGGTAGACGTCTGTGTTCTCACCTGTCACCCCTGCGGGCAGTGAGCACCTGGACTTTTATGCATCCATGTCTCTGCTTAATGATCACACGCAATGAAAGAACTACCCCAAACCTTCCATTTGACATCTTGGGCAATCCACCTTTCACGTGAAGATTGCTTTTCCCCTTCACAGAGCTTTCCCAAGTGACGTGACTTTAAGGGAGCTAATTAGTAACACCAAGACGTTTTGTCCCCAGAATGTAAATTGGTGCAGCCACTATGGAAAACAGCGTGAAAGTTCCTCAAAAAATGTAAAAATAGAGCTACCATATTCCTGGGCATGTGTCCAGAAAAGAAAAAAGCTCTAATTAGAAAAGATACGTGCATCCCAATGTTCATAGCAGCATTATTTACAATAGTCAGGGCCTGAAGCAACTAGATGTCCATCAGCAGATGAATGGACAAAGAAGATGTGGTACATATATAAAATGGAGTATTACTCAGCCGTAAAAAAGAATGGAATCATGCCGCCTGCAGCAACATGGATGGACCTGGAGATTATTATACCGAGAGAAGGAAGTCAGACAGAGAAGGACCAGTATTACATGATATCACATAATGCAGATTCTAAACTACGACACAAATGAGCTCATCTAAGAAATAGAAAGACACACAGAACAGCCTGTGGCTGCCAAGCGAGGGGCAGGCACAACTGAATCCCTTTTCTGTACAGAAGAAATTAAGACAACATTGCAAATCAACCATACTTCAATAAAATAAATGTTATTTTTAAAAAGGTGTTCTGGCCCTGTAGCATATGGGGAGTGTCACATACAGAGCTAAACCAGAGACTGCGGAGAAGCCTGTGGGTGCTTCAGGTGAAGCTGCTGCCCTGCCCAGACCCAGGCTGGGTTGAGGGCTTGTTGGGAGGTTCTGGCAGATGTGGCTTTGTGGTTGAAATGAAAACTTTCACTTCAAGGGCAGCATGTGAGTGTCCTGGGACTGCCAGAACAAATGACCACAAGATGCATGGCTTAAAACAGCAGAAATGTATTATTTCTGTTCTGGGGGTCAGGGGTTCAAAATCAAGGTGTCACCAGGGCTGGTTCCTTTCAGAAGTTCTGGGAGGGACTCTGCCCCACGCCCCCTCCCAGCTCCCGGTAGGGGTGGCAGTGATGAGTGGCCCTGGCTTGTAGGCGCTCCCCCCTCTGCTGCTGTCTTCACAGGGCTGTCCCCTCTGCAGCTCTGCATTCTCCTATTCCAGGGACACTGGTCATGGGCTTCAGGGTGCACCCGAAATCCAGGAATAGCCTTAACTAGTTATGTCTGCAAACACCCTCTTCCCCAATAAAGCCACAGGTACTAGGGATCAGGACATGGATGTATCATTGTGGACACGATTCAATCCACTACAGATGGAGGGTAAGAGACATGTCTGGGCTGAGATTCTAGCACAGCAAGGGGAGGATCACCACTCTCTCTCTCGAGAACCTGGTCTGGGGCAACTCCCAAATGGAAGTCGCCAACGGGGCCTCTGCCTGCACGGCCTGCATTTTTCTGCTCATCCACAAGTTTGGAGTCATATACATCTGTTAGGTGCTATGGACTGAATGACTGTGTCCTCCCAAAGTCAGTGGGTTGAAGCCCTAACCCTCAGCGTGATGGTATTCGGAGATGGAGCCTTTGCGAGGTGATTAGGCTTAGATGAGGTCCTGAGGGTGGTGGGTTAGTTGCTCAGTCATGTCCGACTCTTGCAGCCCCATGGACTATGTAGCCCACCAGGCTCCTCTGTCCATGGGATTCTCCAGGCAAGAATACTGGAGTGGGTTGCCATTCCCTTATCCAAGGGATCTTTCTGACCCAGGGATTGAACCTGGGTCTCCTGCATTGAGGCAGATTCTTTATAATAACTGAGCTACAAGGGAAGTCCAGCTGAGGGTGGGGCCCCCAAAACGGGGTTAGTGCCTTTGTAAGAATGCACCCCCATCATGTTCTGTCTCTCTGTTTCTCTGTGTGTCTCTCTCTGTCTCTCCCTCTCTGTGTGTGCGTCTCCGTCTCTCTCCCTGTCTGTCTGTCTCTCTTTCTCTCCTCCATCCCTTGCAAACACAAAGAAGAGGCCATGCAGACACACAGCCAGTTACCAGGATGGCAGCTACCCATAAGCCAAGAAAAGAGGGCTCCGAGTGAAACCTACTTTGCCAGCCCCTCACGCTTGGACTTCCAGCCTCCAGACCTGTGAGAATAAGTCTCTGTTGCGTAAGGTACCCAGTCTGTGCTGTTCTGCTGCGACAGCCCAGCAGACCGCGACACCAGGTCAAAGCTGCCGTCTGCAGCTCAACAGCAGGACTGACAGCTCCCAGCTCCTAAGAGGCTACTGTGGGGCCTAAGAGAAAAGTGAAAGTAAAGGCGCTCAGTCGTGTGTGACTCTGCAGCCCTGTGGACTGTAGCCCACCAGGCTCCTCCATCCATAGGATTCTCCAGGCAAGAGTACTGGAGTGGGTTGCCATTTCCTTCTCCAGGGGATCTTCCCGACCCAGGGATCGAACCCAGGTCTCCCGCGTTGCGGGCAGACGCTTCACCCCCTGAGCCACCAGGGAAGCCTGAGCAGGATGAAATTCTGCTAGGACTGTTGACGTCATGAGGGTGAGGGGCGCGTACAGGCCTAGGAAGGAGGCCTATCTGCTGTAAGAACTTTGCTGATTTCCTTAAACCTTCGAAAGCCCAGCTTCCTTTCTTACCACGAGTCAACACTGCCCTCTTCCCAGCGTGGTTGTCAAACCCGTGAGAAAAGAGAGGCGGCGCCTGTCTGACAGCTGACATCCCTTCCCCGCCTCCCTCTCCCCTCTCCCCGGCCTTTTGCCCACATGCTTCGCCTGTTTGCTGTCAAGTCACATCACACTTCTGAGTTCGATTTTGGTTTCACCCTAAAAGCCCTCACTGCCGGGTGACAGGTGGGCATAAAACTCAGGTTTGTTTCCTCTGTTTAGCTGTCTTAGCTTCTGATATTTTCCTTTTCTACTCTGAAAATGACAACTCATGCTTGAGCGTAAATCAATGCATTTAATAAAATCCTAACAAATTTCCAGGGAGGGCAGGGTTTTCAGTTGGAACAATGATGTGGTACAAGAGGCTGCTGGCTGTTTACAGACCACAGCACCTCGTCTCCCGGGAGAGAGAGAGAGAGACAGGCCCCTAGGGGGCCCTCTGGGCTGGTAACTGATGCCAACTTCCACCCTTGCCCTGCAGACTCTCTGTCCAGAAAAGACCCCACATGTATTACCTTCTTGGTTCAGAAAACTGCCGACCACATTTTCTACCAGTTCACAGGGAAAGACAAAGAGTGATTAAGAGATAAACTTCCAAGATATGCAGACAGACTTGGAGATTTTGCCTAAAATGATACTGGCAACAAGCCGGGGTCTGGGGGCAAGATCAGACCAAGAACCAGGAACCGTTCACATTTCTGGAACATGCTGGGGGAGATGACACATTGGCAAATTTTCATCAGCCAATAATCTGAACCGGGGCCACGTGGCACGCTGCTCTTCATGGTGACGCAAAGCAGGGCTCCGACTTCCTCTGGTCCCCCCGCAGATTCAACAAGGGGGCCCCGTGGCAGGGACACCTGGGGACCCTCCCGGCCCTCCCCAGCCTCTGGAAGCAGGTGTGCCTTCCTCTCGCTGAGCTGAACGGACCCCCTGTGGACACTGACTGACAGAGCTCACCGGGGTTTTCCCTTCGACTGGCATATGGTGGCCCCAAAACAAAGGAGTCTCGGCTAAACGCTGACACAAGGAAAGCTTGTGCTTTTTGACCTTTTAATTAATCAGCCACTCCTGCTCACTCAAGCCCTCTCTGCAGCCTTCCCTTTTTTTGCAAAAGTCATGAACTGCCTCCGGGTTGAAGGGAACACGACATGGGTGACTCCTCAGGGATGCCTGGGCTCCAGCAAAGTTTCCTTCAGCAGGGAGGGGGACGGAGGGGGGAGAAACCCAGCACCCTTGGTGACTCCCCTGCTTTACACAAGGCCCAGCTGGTCCAAACTGGTTCCGCCGGCAAATCCGCACACAAGCACTAGATGTCACCACCCCTCCAGAGACGTCCCGTCCCTGAAATGTGCGGGTAAAGAATCCACCTGCCAGGGCAGGAGATATTAAAGAGACACGGGTTTGATCCCAGGGTTGGGAAGATCCCCTGGAGGAGGAAATGGCAACCCACTCCAGTACTCTCGCCTGGAGAATCTCTTGGACAGAGGAGCCTGGTGGGCTACAGTCCGCAGGGTTGCAAAGAGTTGGACACGACTAAAGCAACTTAACACACACACACACACACACCCCTCAGCCAGAGGGTTGTGGGCCACTGAGAATACACAGGTATGGGCAGGTGTTCCCACATAACCTTATTCACAAAAACAGGCAGAGCCCTGTGAGCTCCCGGGTGGGATCTCGACCCTCTGGCTGGGCTGGGATATGGAGGGCTGTGTGCCTAGGTGTGAAACTGGATCCGGATTCAGGGGAAGGAGACAGCGAGGACCGGGGGAAGGAGGCAGCGAGGACCGGGGGAAGGAGGCAGCGAGGACCGGGGGAAGGAGGCAGCGAGGACCAGGGGAGGGAGACAGCGAGGACCGGGGCAAGGAGACAGCGAGGACCGGGGGAGGGAGACAGCGAGGACCGGGGGAGGGAGACAGCGAGGACCACCAGGGGAAGGAGACAGACAGCGAGGACCAGGGGAAGGAGACAGACAGCGAGGACCGGGGGAAGGAGACAGCGAGGACCGGCGTGGAGGGCTTGTCCAGACCCAAGTTCACACCCAGGCACACGGCCCCCACACCCCAGCTCGGCCCGGCCCCTTCTGTGGTCTCTGCTCTGGACTAGAACCCACCTGGAGGCCAGACTTAGCACTTCATTGTATTTTTTCTTCTAAGGCCCAGTCCGGTACCACAGGTGAGTGGGGTCAGCTTTCCTGCTGATGGAGAAGAGGTTGCCCTGTGCACCCTCAGCGGGCCTGAATCCACATTCCTCTCCCCACGGCTCCATCCCATGGCCAGCCCCTTGCCCTGCTCCGCCCTTCCCACCACCGACTCCAGAAGCCTGGCCCTGGCCAGTCCCTTTGGCCCTGCATGCCTCAGGGACTCAGGAACCACCGTCCTGAGAAGACTGAGGGCCCCCAAAGGCTGTTCATTGAATTTTTTTGTTTCTATGTTGGTGTGCCTGCTTGGCATTTAGAAAATCCTCCATACCTATTAGGGGCCTGGGGCAGAGGCCACACCCAGCAGGTGCTTGCTAAGTGAGAGAGGGAGTGGACAGATAAGTGAGTGAATGGATGGATGCAGAGAAATGGAAGGCTTATCCACCAGTATCAGTTCAGCTGCTCAGTCGTGTCCCACTCTTTGCGGCCCCATGGACTGCAGCACGCCAGGCCTCCCTGTCCATCACCAACTCCCGGAGCTTGCTAAACCTCATGTCCATTGCTTTGGTGATGCCATCCAACCATCTTATCCTCTGTCGTCCCCTTCTCTTCCCACCTTCAATCTTTCCCAGCATCAGGGTCTTTGCAATTTAGTCAGTTCTTCGCATCAGGTGGCCGAAGTATTGGAGTTTCAGCTTCAGCATCAGTCCTTTCAATGAATATTCAGGACTGATTTCCTTTAGGATGGACTGGTTGGATTTCTTTGCAGTCCAAGGGACTGTGCATAATCGAGTCCAAATTTCAAACCAAAGCTTTCATTCCAAATTAGGTATCTTTCCAGCATGTTGGGCTGCCTCCCAAGCAAACTGACACAAAGTACAGGTTGGGTTTCCCTATTTTAGGTGGGAAATGGGGGTGTTTCACCCCTAGACAGGATGTGAAGGAAGCTGATTGCCCACAGATGCTCCAGAGTCCTTCCCCTCTGAAGGCTGTGACCCGTTAGCCTCTTTAAGCAGCACAGTGAGAGGGGCCTCCCTCCCTGACAACCTTTCTGACAGCACCCATCCCCCCTCCAACCCAAGCCAGGAGGGTAAACTGAGTCCGGGCAGAACAGGAATAGCTTTAGTAGGAGGGCAACCAGCCAGAGTGAGAGACTGGCTTGTCTAGGGGGCCGGGTGGCAGAGCGTGGTGGCAGCTGCTTCTTCTGGGCTCCCCCTCCACCAACAAAATCTCTCACATACCCAACCCTTCAGCGCCAGACTCAGCCCTGGAATCTTCCAGCTGAACTGAAGCCTGGTTGAGTTCTGGATTCCATGTGTGTGCCCGCCGGCCCACAGAGGACCTTGTGCCCCCAGCACGCCTGAGGCTCCAGGAGGGCATGAGATTTCCCAGGTGGCTGGTTCCCGTGTGCCCCACACCCGGGTCGGCAGCTCTGGCTTCCCCACTAGGAGACTAAGGAAGGGGTGCCCTGTCCCATCACTTACATCCCACGGTCGGCAGGATGCTCTTGAAGTCGTTCTTCACATACCGGAGAGCCAAGCTGGACTTGCCCACAGAGCCACTGCCCAGGAGAACCAGCTTGAAGATGCAGGGCTGGCCCGGGGCGGCCCCGGGACGAAGGACCCCACTCACCTGCGCCATGCCCTGCAGAGAGACAGCAATGCAAGGAGGTTGAATGATGCCAAATGATCTCAGCAAGCTCACCCCTGGGACACTGACCAAACACGGACAGCCCTAAATGGAATGGAGTTCCAAGTCAGAGGTACCTGGCTTGCCAGTCCTGGGCCACTATGCACCCCATCTTGCCATCTGGAAATCAGGGTGAACGATAGCTATGACATAGGTCTGTTGTGATGTGCTTGGAAAGCATGTCCCCAGGACCCGCAGGGCCAATGCATACGAACATCTTAAAACACTGCAGGATAGCCATTAAATACTAGTCATCATACCGGCTCACTTCCTCCTCCTATCACCTCTAACTTTTGAACAATCTGTAGCTATTCCAAAAATGTTCTTAAAAGCCCGAGAGGCACGGCACTCTCTCAGTTGTGGTTCCTGGATTAAAACTGGCTGGTAAATAGGTTCCAGAAAACCTATTTACAAAAATGGTTAGTGTTTCAAGGATCTCAAAACATTTTAGTATTTCCCACTGTACTGAAAGCCTTAAAACATACAGTCATAACAAGCACCCTCTTCCAACAACACAAGAGATGACTCTACACATGGACATCACCAGATGGTCAACACTGAAATCAGATGGATTATATTCTTTGCAGCCAAAGATGGAGAAGCTCTATACAGTCAACAAAAACAAGACCGGGAGCTGACTGTGGCTCAGATCATGAACTCCTTATTGCCAAATTCAGACTTAAATTGAAGAAAGTAGGGAAAACCATTAGAGCATTCAGATATGACCTAATCAAATCCCTTATGATTATACAGTGGAAGTAACAAATAGATTCAAGGAATCAAATCTGATAGAGTGCCTGAAGAACTATGGATGGAAGTTTGTGACATTGTACAGGAAGCAGGGATCAAGACCATCCCCAAGAAAAAGAAATGCAAAAACACAAAATGATTGTCTGAGGAGGTCTTATAAATAGCTGAGAAAAGAAGTGTAAGACAAAGCAGAAAAGAAAATATATACCCATTTGAATGCAGAGTTCCAAAGAACAGCAAGGAGAGATAAGAAAGCCTTCCTCAGAGATCAATGCAAAGAAATAGAGGAAAACAATTGAATGGGAAAGATTAGAGATCCCGTCAAGAAAATTAGAGATACCAGGAGAACATTTCATGCAAAGATGGGCACAATAAAGGACAGAAATGGTATGGACCTAACAGAAGCTGAATGTATTAAGAAGAGGTGGCAAGAATACACAGAAGAACTATTCCAAAAAATCTTCATTACACAGATAACCACAATGATGTGATCACTCACCTAGAGCCAGACATCCTGGAATGTGAAGTCAAGTGGGCCTTAGGAAGCATCACTACGAACAAAGCTAGTGGAGGTGATGGATTTCCAGTTGAGCTGTTTCAAATCCTGAAAGGTGATGCTGTGAAAGTGATGCACTCAATATGCCAGTAAATTTGGAAAGCTCAGCAGTGGGCACAGGACCGGAAAAGGTCAGTTTTCATTCCAATCCAAAAGAAGGGCAATGCCAAAGAATGTTCAAACTACCCCACAGTTGCACTCATCTCACACACTAGCAAAGTAATGCTCAAAATTCTCCAAGTCAGGCTTCAACAGTATGTGAACTGTGAACTTCCAGATGTTCAAGCTGGATTTAGAAAAGGCAGAAGGACCAGAGATCAAATTGCCATCATCTGTTGGATTATAGAAAAAGCAAAAGAGTTCCAGAAAAAACATCTATTTCTGCTTTATTGCCTATGCTGAAGCCTTTGACTGTGTAGATCACAACAAAGTGTGGGAAATTCTTAAAGAGATGGGAATACCAGACCACCTGACCTGCCTCCTGAGAAATCTGTATGCAGCTCAAGAAGCAACAGTTAGAACTGGACATGGAACAATAGACTGGTTCCAAATTGGAAAAGGAGTACGTCAAGGCTGTATATTGTCACCCTGCTTATTTAACTTATATGCAGAGTACATCATGAGAAATGCTGGGCTGGAAGAAGCACAAGCTGGAATCAAGGTTGCTGGGAGAAATATCAATAACCTCAGATATGCAGATGACACCACCCTTATGGCAGAAAGTGAAGAGGAACTAAAAAGCCTCTTGATGAAAGTGAAATAACAGAGTGAAAAAGTTGGCTTAAAACTCAACATTCAAAACACAAAGATCATGGCATACAGTTCCATCACTTCACGGCGAATAGATGGGGAAATGATGGAAACAGTGACAAACTTTATTTTCTTGGGCTCCAAAATTACTGTGGATTGTGACTACAGCCATGAAATCCAAAGACACTTGCTCCTTGGAAGAAAAGCTATGAAAAAGCTAGATAGCATATTTAAAAGCAGAGACATCACTTTGCCAACAAAGATCCATATAGTCAAAGCTATGATTTTTCCAGTAGTCATGTATGGATATGAGAGTTGGATTATAAAGAAAGCTGAGCGCCGAAGAATTGATGCTTTTGAACTGTGGTGTTGGAGAAGACTCTTGAGAGTCCCTTGGACTGTAAGAAGATCCAACCAGTCCATCCTAAAGGAAATCAGTCCTGAATATTCACTGGAATGACCGATGCTGAAGCTGAAACTCCAATACTTTGCCCACCTGATGCAAAGAACTAGCTCATTGGAAAAGATCCTGGTGCTGGGAAAGATTGAAGGCAGGAGGAGAAGGGGACGAGAGAGGATGAGATGGTTGGATGGCATCACCAACTCGATGGACCTGAGTTTGAGCAAGCTCCGGGAGTTGGTGATGGACAGGGAGGCCTGGCGTGCTGCAGTTCATGGGGTCGTAAAGAGTCGACATGACTGAGTGACTGAACTGACTAACTGAAAACACACAGTGATATGCCCTGGAGGAAAAGGGCTCTGTGATCAAAATAAATTTGGGCAAACTCCGTGTATTTTTTCATTACAGAAAATGTCAGGCGTGTACCAGAACAGAGCAGAAGGAGGTCATCCCAGTGAACCTCAGGCTTCCACCTTCCACCTCCCAAGAACTAGCTGTACCCAGACCCCCAAAGCCCACTCCCACCAAAGATTAGTTTGTGGGGATTCTTAGACATCCTATTATTTCTTTTGCAAATATCAGTATATGTACATGCATCCTCTTTTTCCTTGCAATTTATTTGTGGAAGAAATCATATTTTCCTATAGTTTTCGGTCTGGATTTTGCTGATTGCATCCCTGTATGGTCACCGAATATGCTCCTGCAAAACCTGTATTTTCTGTAGTTTGGTGGCTCAGAACAGAAATCTGCTTGGATACTGGCTGTCTTTTGGCAAGAATGCTTTTGTGAGTGTGATGCATGTTTCCTCAGGAGGCAGATAATGTCAGGAAGCTCCTCTAGAGAGGGAAATGGCAATCCACTCCAGTATTCTTGCTTGGAAGATCCCATGGACAGAGGAGCCTAGTGACCTACAGTCCATGGGGTCACAAAAAAGTTGGACACAACTTAGCAACTAAATAACAATTGTCTGCATTGCTTCTAGAAAAATCTTTCCCTGAAAATTGGCCAAATCCACCTCAGAGCCAGCCCGTCTTGTGAGCAGAGCCTCTCCCATCTCGATGTAGGAAGGGAAGGGATTCTGGAGAGGAAAGGAAGAAACAGCAGTAGGAAGTGACCCCCCACCCCCACCCCAGCCCCCAAGTCCCCAGCAAGCAGCCAGGGCCACAGGCTGGTCTGCTCTGCCCTGTGGGGACAAGAGGAAAAGAATCAAACAGATGCAAGTCCTAACTACCAGTGAGACTTTCTGGACAGAAAGTGCCCGGAGTTACCATGCCTGGCAGACAAGGGCTCGCAGGCCCATCTGCTCCCCGGGGACAGGGACTCAGCAGAGCTGAGCGTTCCCGGAGACTGCGTCTGGAACCCCATATTCCTCGGGACACTTAATGGTGTCAGTGGATGACATCCCGCTGCAGCTTCTTCTGCAGCCCCCAGACTCACAGCTGCCTGGGGTTGGGGGATGGGTTCTACAAGGGCCAGCCCTCTCTCCAGAACCCACCACCCATGCAAGAACTCAAAGCTGTCCTGCTGCAGATTCCTGACCCACAAGTAGAAATGAAACTCAAAGGCAAAGTAAAATAGGGACTTCCCTGGTGGTCCAGCGGTTAACACTCTGAGCCACCATGGCAGGGAACACGGGTTCAAACCCTGGTTGGGGAACTAAGATCCCACAGGCCAGGCACCACAGCCAAAAAATAAATAAATAAGTTAAAACACTTTTTCAAAAAAAGGCACAGTAAAATAATCACTAAGGACAAATGGGGAGCCCCCGAAGTGGCTGGCCCTCCAGGGATAAAATGACACCTGTAACTCTGCTCGGCAGGTCAAAGGGCAAACCAGAGTCCAGAAAGCAGCCTGAAGCCCCACGAGAGATAAGAAACAGACACAGGCTCAAAGGTCAGGGGTTGCTAGAGCTGCTTATCTGTCAGCCACACCACCAAATAAGCTGGGGAATTTGCCTTACAGTGCAGCAGCTACATCTGCTCTCTGCTCACGCTGATGCAAATTCCTCTCCAGCCCCAGTGTCCCATCTGTTTTCACAGCCGCCACTCCCACATCACCCCGACCCCGATACCCCCTGCCCCATCCCATCCTGTGTCCAGTCCCTGTAAACAGCAGCTCATAAAAGAGACAACACTCCCTGCCATCATCCCGCCTGCAGCACCCTGTTCCTCTTCTTGATTGAAATGATCTCAGTGTCTAACTCTACCTTAATTCAGTTACTTTGATGGTAATTGTTTCTCTCTCGCGCTGGGCTGTAACCTCTCATGAAAGCAGAGTGTTCACTGAGATTGTTGTTGTTGTTCAGTTGCTGAGTCGTGTCCAACTCTTTGCCACCCCAGGACTGCAGCACACCAGGCTTCCTGTCCTCCTCCACTATCTCCCGGAGTTTGCCCAAACTCATGTCCATTGAGTTGGTGATGCTATCTAACCACTGAGATTAGAGTAGGTGCTCAATAAAGATCTCATCAGTGAACGTGGGGTTGGCTTAGCAAGAAGCCAGCATGTCAGACATAGTTTGTGTAGCCAGCCCTACGCCAGGTAGCTTGTCAAGCAGTGGGCTGGGGTCTCTGCAGAAAGAGAACCAGAGGAGGGGGCCTCCAGCAGGCCCTGAGACCAGCTTCCGGCAGGCAGCGCAGCCTGAGAGACCGTGGAAAGCAGAAAGTTACTGAAAGTTGGATCACCGACTCGATGGACGCAAGTCTGAGCAAGCTCCGGGAGTTGGTGACGGACAGAGAGGCCTGGCGTGTCGCAGACCACGGGGTTCCAAAGAGTCGGACACGACTGAGCGATTGAACCGCCTTTAGGATCACCCTACATTCAGACGAAGCTGCTAAAACAGCACGTAAAACCTTGACCAACTTGAATGGGTCTTGCCTCCTCAAACAGATTGGTTGACTAATCAAACCCTGAGTCACTGTGCAGAGACAGTGCTGTGTGCGGAGGCAGAAGCCGCGCCTCCAGGATGGCTCCCGACCGAGAGGCTCCAGACCACGGAGAGCAAAGAACAAGGTGCTGGCGTCAGAGCCCTTTACCACGTGAGGAGCCCTTTCGCAGGCAAAACGCGGCTCCCAGGTGCGCGAGTCACTGATACAGACATTTCAGTTCAGTTTAGTTCAGTCGCTCAGTCGTGTCCGAGCCTTTGTGACCCCATGCCAGGCCTCCCTGTCCATCACCAACTCCCGGAGTTCACTCAGACTCGTGTCCATTGAGTCGGTGATGCCATCCAGCCATCTCATCCTCTGTCGTCCCCTTCTCCTCCTGCCCTCAGTCTTTCCCAGCATCAGGGTCTTTTCCAATGAGTCAGCTCTTCGCATCAGGTGACCAAAGTATTGGAGTTTCAGCTTCAGCATCAGTCCTTCCAATGAACACTTAAATGGACTGATCTAAGATGAACTAATTAGCTTCTGAGTTTAAAATTCCCCGAGCCCCTTAAATGTGGCCCCAACCCTGGACTGCAGAGGGGGGCCCTTTTCTCCTGTCTCCTCACTGGTCAACCTCGAATTAAAGCTCTGTCTTTTCTCAAAAGCCAGTGCCACGGTGTCGGCTTCTCTGTGTGTGGGGCAGGGAGCCCTTGCCCCACAAGACGGCAGGGGAGGAGGAGACCAAGGCTAAGGGACAGGCCGTGTCCACCGAGGAGCAGGGGCAGCAGGCTTGGGGCCCTGCACGGCTCAGCTGCACACAGGCTTCTGTTGAAGCCGAGCAAGAAGCCTCTGGGGCCCGGTGTTACCTCACCTTATGGAGAGACATGAAGCTTTCGTAAGACAAAGATTTGGGATTCAAAGTCAGAGCAGGCTCAAGGGGGAGGGATGGATTGGGAGATTGGGATTAGCAGATGCCAACTGGTATATATAGGACGGATAAACAAGAAGGTCCTACCATATAGTACAGGGAATTATATTCGCTATCCTGGGACAAACCATGATGCAAAAACAGTATGAGCAAGAATATATATGTATACACACATATATACAATTGCCGTACTCTACTATAAATGCAGCATTGTAGATCAGCTTCAATAAAACAAAGTTGTTTTTAAACGAAAAAAAAATTTTAAAGCCAGAGCAGGCTGCCTTCATGTCCACGCCATGTTCACCAGGCACGAGCATCATTTCAACCGCTTACAGGGGCAGCAGGTCCTGTGTTCCTTCCACGTCTAGAACCGCTGGTGCAAGGGGCCTGCCGGGAGCCGCCAGCCTGAGCTCACCGTCGTAAAGACGGTCCGCTCAGTAGCAGCCCTCGCTCATTAACCACCTGTTCTTTGGCCAAATGTGGAGAAACTGTGGCGCAGTGGTGACCCGTGGCTGGGGTGGGGGAAACGGAGAGATACGGGTCAAAGGGTGCAAACTTCAGCTGTAAGATGCGTGAATTTGGGGGGACCTCTAGTACAGCATAATGATTAGAGCTGATACTGTATCACACGCTTGAAAACTGCCAAGAGAGAGATCTTAAAAGTTCCCACCTGGTATGTCTATACAATTGAACATCACTCGGCCATTAAAAGGAACTAAACGGGGTCATTTGTAGAGATATGGATGGACCCAGCGCCTGTTATCAGAGAAGGCAATGGCAGCCCACTCCAGTGTTCTTGCCTGGAGAATCCCAGGGACGGGGGAGCCCGGTGGGCTGCCGTCTGTGGGGTCTCACAGAGTCGGACACGACTGAGCGACTTAGCAGCAGCAGCACCTGTTATACAGAGTGAAGTAAATCAAAAAGAGAAAAACAAATATATATTAACACATATATGTGAAGTCTAGAAAAATGGTATAGATTATAGATGAAGCTATTTCCAAGGCAGGAATAGAGACCCCCCCTCCCCCGGAAAGAACAGACACATGGAAACAGTGAGAGGAAGGAGAGGACAGGATGAACGGAGAGTAGCCCCGACTTATGGACACCACCGCGTGCGAGCCAGACAGCTAGCGGGAACCTGCTGTCCAGCACAGGGAGCTCAGCTCTGTGATGACCGAGAGGGGCAGGATGGGGGTGAGTGGGAGGGAGGCTCTTCAGGGAGGGCATATGCGCGCGCACACAGCTGAAAGCAACATCAGAAACCAGTATCACATCGTGAAGCAATTATACGCCAATTAAATAAAGAAAACTTTTTAAAAAGACACGGTAATTATGTGAGGGGGTAGGGGTGTTGGCTCAGCTACGATGGCTATCATTTTGCAATATGCAAATATATCCAGCCAGCACGTTACAAACCTTAAAGATACGCAATGTTATATGTCGACTATGTCTCAATAAAGCTCAGAAAAAGCAACACTTTTAAGAGTGGACTCCCTAGCTTTCTGGGACACCCACACTAATGCCCAGCTTCCTGCTGAGTACCTAAGGCACCTGCTGAGAAGCAGGTATTCCACTAGATCTGTGCTATAATACTACATAAAGAGAGCATTCTAACGCACCAACAGCAATGCATCCTCAAGTATTTAAAGATACCTCTTTTTCTTTTCTATTTATGTGCACAAATTAATAAAACTCAAGTCAAGAAAATCTTTAGTCCAAAGCATGTGTGAATTAACCAAACTCGGTCGAGTATAAATAAACATACAGGTAACACACCTCTTTACAAATATTATTTTGCTATAAACATAAACACATAATTGTCAACATGAAAAAACCTGTTTACCCATAATCCCATTCCCTTTATACAAGGGACAAGATGTTGCCTACTTTCTTCTAGTTTGTTTCTCAGAATCTTACAAACAAACCAACCATCATTTTAACATTAAAAAAAAACAAATAAGCTGTATCAAGAGTAGTTTTCCACATTGCTATATATATTACAGATGCATTTGACATGTGTGTGTTTAATGACCACATAACATCCCTACAATTCCAGTTTGCTGAATTATTTCTCTGTTACCGGGTGATTACTTGGCTTTCTTTCTTTCTTTCTTTCTTTCTTTCTTTTTTCTGTAATAAATAAGACTGCAGTAAGCACTTTCCTGTATGATTTTTTGTGTGATTACATGTCATAAGCATTTGATAATCAGAGGTTGGAGCCCTCTGTTCAGGGAGGGAATCAAAAATGTGACTGCTGACTCGGTCTCTGGAATTTCATGAAGATGGGGTGATGGACAGGGAAGCCTGGCGTGCTGCAGTCCGTGGGGTCACAAAGAGTCTGACACGACTGAGTGACTGAACTGAACTGGGGTGACTGAAGTCTCTCCAAACGCAGAGACATTCTCCTGCTTGAAGCCACTAGGAATACCCTCTCGAACCTTCCAGTTTGGGGCTTTTCTTTCTTACAAGCTCACATCCGTCCACCGAGGGAGAAAGGAGAGGATGGGAAGTCCAAACCAGCCTTCCTGGGGAGGAGCCGCCCCAGGGAGGGTCGGTCTGCAGTCTGCGCACGGCCTCCTTCCGGGCCGGCCCGCCCAGCGTGCAAGGATTACAGCGCAGCTGTCTACCCTGAGGTCAGTCGGCGTCCCGATCCGTCAACGGAAATGGATTCAAGACTTGAACTGGATTTTCCCGGAGGCCACTCTTTAAACCAGCTGCCCTGCTGGCCCAGCGGTAAAGAGCCTGCCTGCCAAGCAGGAGACACGGGTTCCATCCCTGGGTTGGCAAGATCTCCTGGAGAAGGAAATGTCAACCCACTCCAGTATTCTTGCCTGGAGAATCCCATGGACAGAGGAGCCCGGCGGGCTACAGTCCACGGGGGTCGCAAAAGAATTAGACAGGACTCAGTGGCTAAACAACAACAAAGAGATTAAAGCAGATTCTTTCAACCGGAATCTCCTGCCGGAACCCTGACCTAGCAAGCCACTGGGGACGAGCGAGGACACCTCTGGCGCCCAGGAGTACACACTCACGGCCCCTGTTTCCACTTCTGATGCCCCACCCGGGGGCTCAGGCACAGACACACAGACACAGAGACGCAAACCCACATGACACGCAGATATACACACACCCACACACATGCGCCCGGACACTANTTATACAAGGGACAAGATGTTGCCTACTTTCTTCTAGTTTGTTTCTCAGAATCTTACAAACAAACCAACCATCATTTTAACATTAAAAAAAAACAAATAAGCTGTATCAAGAGTAGTTTTCCACATTGCTATATATATTACAGATGCATTTGACATGTGTGTGTTTAATGACCACATAACATCCCTACAATTCCAGTTTGCTGAATTATTTCTCTGTTACCGGGTGATTACTTGGCTTTCTTTCTTTCTTTCTTTCTTTCTTTCTTTTTTCTGTAATAAATAAGACTGCAGTAAGCACTTTCCTGTATGATTTTTTGTGTGATTACATGTCATAAGCATTTGATAATCAGAGGTTGGAGCCCTCTGTTCAGGGAGGGAATCAAAAATGTGACTGCTGACTCGGTCTCTGGAATTTCATGAAGATGGGGTGATGGACAGGGAAGCCTGGCGTGCTGCAGTCCGTGGGGTCACAAAGAGTCTGACACGACTGAGTGACTGAACTGAACTGGGGTGACTGAAGTCTCTCCAAACGCAGAGACATTCTCCTGCTTGAAGCCACTAGGAATACCCTCTCGAACCTTCCAGTTTGGGGCTTTTCTTTCTTACAAGCTCACATCCGTCCACCGAGGGAGAAAGGAGAGGATGGGAAGTCCAAACCAGCCTTCCTGGGGAGGAGCCGCCCCAGGGAGGGTCGGTCTGCAGTCTGCGCACGGCCTCCTCCCGGGCCGGCCCGCCCAGCGTGCAAGGATTACAGCGCAGCTGTCTACCCTGAGGTCAGTCGGCTTCCCGATCCGTCAACGGAAATGGATTCAAGACTTGAACTGGATTTTCCCGGAGGCCACTCTTTAAACCAGCTGCCCTGCTGGCCCAGCGGTAAAGAGCCTGCCTGCCAAGCAGGAGACACGGGTTCCATCCCTGGGTTGGCAAGATCTCCTGGAGAAGGAAATGTCAACCCACTCCAGTATTCTTGCCTGGAGAATCCCATGGACAGAGGAGCCCGGCGGGCTACAGTCCACGGGGGTCGCAAAAGAATTAGACAGGACTCAGTGGCTAAACAACAACAAAGAGATTAAAGCAGATTCTTTCAACCGGAATCTCCTGCCGGAACCCTGACCTAGCAAGCCACTGGGGACGAGCGAGGACACCTCTGGCGCCCAGGAGTACACACTCACGGCCCCTCAGTTTCCACTTCTGATGCCCCACCCGGGGGCTCAGGCACAGACACACAGACACAGAGACGCAAACCCACATGACACACAGATATACACACACCCACACACATGAGCCCGGACGCTAATACACAAGGCAGACACACACACGTGCACGCAGACACACAAAGGTACAAACACACACAGACTCACACACTACAAACCACTCAGGAGTTTAAACCCTGACTCACGCGCTCCCCAGGCCTGGTCACTTCCAGCAGGCCTGACAGCCGGTCATCACTGCCCCAGCGCCCCGACCTGGGTCCCCGTTTCCCCCCACTTCTGGTCGCGGGGACGCCTGCTCCCTCCACGGGCAGGCTGGGCGTGGCCGTGTGCCGGGGCCGCGCAGAGGCTCGGCTCCAACAGAAAACAGGTGAGAGGCAGCCTCCCCAAGGTCAGGCCTCCTCCCTTCCAGAGAAGCTCCGGGGCAAGGTGCGCCGAGGCCACGTGCTCACCTGGGGCAGGGGGCCTGGCCCTTAGCGCGCGCGAGGCGGAGCCTCTGAGCACCTGCGGGAGCACCTGCCGGGAAGTCCCGCTCCTCCCCGGCCCCCCGCTTTCTCAGCTTCCTTGTGTCTCCTTTCGGCGCTGCAGATTTATTTCCCTCCACGCCTTCCTCAAGCTGTGGGGCTCTTTGTTGTGCTTGAAACTAGTAGCCCAGAAGAGCAGGAAGTATTTGGGTCAGAAGAATTCGCCGCTGCCACCAACAGCCGGGAGCCAGCGCCGGGGGTGGGGCTCTGTGTCTTTCCAGGCCCGCGGGGAGCAAGTTCCCTGGATTGCACTGAAGTCGTGGAGAATCCCTGCTTCCGTTTCCCAGCAGAGGAGGCCTCACGAATGATCAACGTAAAACTGCATTTAGAATTCTGTGACCTATGGCCCCAACGCCCCCTGTGACTGCCCAGGAGCAGAGGGAACAGCCCCAAATCCATGGTGCTCCCACCGCAGCCTGGAGTGGGGCCAACCAGCACCCCTGGGTGGACGGGGGCTCAGGGCCTGTATGTCCGTCTGTCACTGTGTAACAAGCAACTCTCAACTTGGAGGCTAACAGAACACGTTTATGGCCTCACAGATTCCAAGGGTCAGGAGCCTGGACACAGCCTCCAGGGTCCTCTGCCCAGGGTCTCACAGGCTGCGGTTAAGATGCTGGCCAGGTTCCGTCCTTTCTGAAACTCACGGTTCCCCCACGCTTGTATAGTCTTGGTGGAATCCAGTCTTTCCCGGTGCAGAACCGGGGTCCCCTTTTGCTCCCAGCTCCCTATCAGGGCCAGTCTCACTCTCAGAAGCCCCCACAGAAGGTTCCCGGCCAGAACCCTCAGGCCCTCTCACACACGGCCGCTTTCTCAAGGCCATCGGGACCTCTCTCTGACTTCCAGATGCTGACCCATCTCGTCTGATTAGGCCAGGCCCGCCAGGCACACTCTCCCTTTCCCTAACTGGGAGTCAGCTGATGAGGGACCCTGGTTCCATCGGTGAGAATGCCTCTACCTTTGCCATGTGGTACAACCTGATCTCAAGGGTGGCATCGTTGCGTCCAGGCCCTGGGCACCCTCAAGGGAGGGGATTATCCGGGGTGTGGACACCTGGGGTGGGAATCTCAGGAACCACCTAGAGTCCTGGTTGTCTCAGGACTTGAGCCAAAGCTCACAGCCATGGGGCACCCCCACCCCCCCCAGGTGACGCTGAGTGAAAGCGAGCCACTGGCAGGTGTCGAAGAACCACCCCTGGGGCCTGGACTCAGGCCAGCCCCAAACAACCAACCTGTTCTCACCTCGAAAGGCCACAAGAAGCCAAGACTCACATGCTCAGGAGGGCCTGGGGGCTCATTGCTTCTGTGGTCTTGGGGTCACCCTGCACGACTGTCATTTCGGTGGGTCTTTTCCCTGAAACCTGTGGGTTCCTCGGACAGAGACCTCAGCAAGTCACTCCCCTTCTCGATGGCCGATTCCTCATCTCTAAGGTGAGGGGTTGGATCAGATAGCTCCAGATCTCCCTTCACCTCTGGCCTCTGTGACTTGATCTCAGCCCCTAGCAGCCACACTTAAACCAGGGGAGGCCTTCCGGTGAGGGTGTGGGGAGTCAGGCCTGGGCACAAGTAAAGTCCCTGGTGGGCGGATGGAGACTTAGAACACAGACCTTCTGACCGCTAACCTCGCTGAGACCTGCAGGCCAGCCATCACTGCTTGTGGTGGAAATTAGTCAAAACTTGTACGTAAGCAATTGCACGCATGCATGCTCAGTTGCTTGTCATGTCCAACTCTATGCCACCCCATGGACTATAGCCCTCCAGGCTCCTCTGTCCATGGGATTCTCCAGGCAAGAATTCTGGAGTGGGTTGCCATGCCCATCTCCAGGAGATCTTCCTGACCCAGGGATCGACCTCTCATCTCCTGCATTGCAGGTGGATTCTTATCCCACCTGGGAAGCCCAACAAATTTACTTATGTGACCATAATTAATATTATTTTTATATGGCCATACACACTTCTAACTTTCTCTCTTTGCCTTTATCAACTTTCCTGTATGGACATTAACAGGGAAATTTTTCCACCACGCCAATTAATCAGGCCACAGATACAGGTATGCATGGGCACATTCCCCTTTCAAAAGAAATGCAAAATTACAGGATTTTGGAGTTGAAGGGGTCCTTGGGGACCATCTGGCCTAAGCACCCACTGGCTGAAGAACACACCATTAGCACTGCCCACTGATTTTCCAGTCTCTGCTCAAATATCCATGTGGATTCTAGAGTCTAGGATTCGACATCCTGAGATGGTTCAAACATCAGCTTTTTGTAACTTTCCGCCTTCGTGTCCTCCTGGGGTCACTTGGCAAATGCCTGAATAAACATTTCTGAGATTTTTGAAGAAGTTTTCAGGGCTTGTAGCAAACGCTGCCAACTGCCTGCCCCAGCCCCTGCTCCTTGTGAAAGGACCCCGTGGCCCAGATTATCCACACCACTCTCTGGTAGACATGCCTAGTGATCTGCTCTAGACATCTGCAGGGGAGAGGAGCCTCCCATTCTTCTGTGGAGCCTCCTGGCAGGGCTCTAGGTAAGAATCAACCTCATCGTGTGATAGAGATCTGAGACACAGATCTTCCAGACTGTTCTTACCTCCCAAGGACCTTGAGATAAGCAGGCATGACCTCCAGCCTCACCTTGAAACCTTCACCCTCACTTATCTCAATGGAAAATTCCAACAGGGGTTTCTGAGCACCAAGTTAAATTCCTCAGCTCAACAATCAGTTCGGTGCGTGGCCGCCTGCCAGGCTGGGCAGAGCAGAGGGGAGAGGCGCAGATGAAGCAAAGCCCTGCCATGGGGCACCCGGGGCTGCTGGATGGGAGGAGGGAGGCATCCAGAGAGAGGCTGCCCTGGCTCAGACCAGGTCCAAGAGGGGCAGAGGGCGCAGGCAGAGGAGAGCCCCTCGCTTGACCACAGTGAAGCGGGAAGGGTATCTGCAGGAGGAAATACGGACACATGGATGGACAGATGGATGAGAAACTTGCAGCCAAGAGAAGGAAGGGCTTTCTGAGCTCCAGGAGTACTGTGCACACATCGTGAGGGCCTGGAACTGTGGGCTAGGGAGTGCCAGTGAGTGTAGGGCCTGCAGTGGGTGGCAGGGTGAGTGGGGAGAAGCCTTGTCCAATTCCACAAAGACTAGAAGACGTAACAAACCAACATAGCTTCCTTTTACTGAGCACCTACTATTCACCAGGCCCTCTGCTAAGCCCTTAACTCGAAATTTTTTATTTCATCCCTATCCTCAGCAACCCCAGCTTGTGGGTCACTCCCCAAGGGCTTTCTGTTGGCCTTCTTTCAGCCTGCCATCACAGAGGAAGAGTCCATGGGGCCAAGGGACGCAACTACTTAAAACCTGTGCCGCCCCTGACTTCTAGATCCTGAGAATTCCCCAGTAGCCCCAAGCCTACCTCCCCGCGGGCCTCTGAGCTGGCCTGTACCCCCCATCCCCCACCAAAACGAACCATGCCACCAGTGTGTGCAGCCAGGCCCGGAGGCAGTGTGGTTGGGAGACGCAGGAAAGTGAAAGTGAAAGTTCTCAGTCGTGTCCAGCTCTTTTCAGCCCCATGGACTATATGGTCCATGGAATTCTCCAGGCCAGAATACTGGAGTGGGTAGCCTTTCCACGGGCCTCTGAGCTGGCCTGTACCCCCCGTCCCCCACCGAAACGAACCATGCCACCAGTGTGTGCAGCCAGGCCTGGAGGCAGTGCGGTTGGGAGACGCAGGAAAGTGAAAGTGAAAGTTCTCAGTCTGTCCAGCTCTTTTCAGCCCCATGGACTATATGGTCCATGGAATTCTCCAGGCCAGAATACTGGAGTGGGTAGCCTTTCCCTTCTCCAAGAGATCTTCCCAATCCAGGGATCGAACCCAGGTCTCCTGCATTGTGGGCAGATTCTTTACCAGCTGAGTCACCAGGGAAGGCGGAGACACAAAAAGGCTTGATAAATGAAGAACTGTCTTCATCCACGGGGCATCTCTCCAGGCCAGCCTCATGGGCTGACCTCAGAAGTGGATAGCGAGGTATGCGACTGGACAGGAAGGAAATGGGAAGGACCCCCAACCAGGGCAAATGAGCCAATATATCTCTTCCATACTTTAATTTTCAGCCTGCCTTTATGCTTAATGTGTGTCTCTTGTAAACAGTATGCAGAGTTGAGTGTTAACTTTTTCATCCTGTCTGCCTTCCAATTTAGTCTCTGGCCTGTTTACCGTTAATACAATTATTGACACAGTTAGAATCTGCCCGCAGTGCAGGAAACCAGGGTTTGATCCCTGGGTTAGGAAGATTCCCTGGAGAAGAGAAAGGCTACCCATTCCAGTATTCTGGCCTGGAGAATTCCATGGATTATATAGTCCTTGGGGTCACAAATAGTCAGACACATCCAAGTAGCTTTCACTTTCTCTTTTCTACCATCTTGTTTGTTTTCTATTTGTTCTCTCTGTTCCTCTGTCCTTCTCCTTTTGATTTAATGAAGTACTTTTAAAGTCTCTCTTCTTTACTGTTTTTTTAAGTACCTTATTGTATGTTTCAGTTCTATGATTTCCATTTGGTTCTGTTTTAGAATCTCTGAATCTCTCCTGAAATTCGCCACTGCTTTTGCCATGATATGCACCTTTTCCTATAGACTGTCTATTTTATTTATCATAGTATTTTAAGGTCCTTATTTCCCAGTTCTGGTTTGTGGGTCTGTTGACTGACTTTTCTGTGTTTTTCTTCACCACAGGTCACATTTTCCTGATTCTCCGTATGTCTGGGAATCACTGTGTATCAGACATTGTGAATGGTGTGTTGCTGAGACTCTGGATTCTTTCCCTGTGAAAAGGGCTGAGTTGATTCTAGAAGGCAGTTAAATTACTGGTGGGTCCTCTTTAAATTTCGGAAAGTGTGCTTTACACTTTGTTGGGGTGGAAACTGTTTTTGTTTGCTTTCAGTCCTAAGGTGAACCTTAGTCCTGGGATACAGTCTTTGCTCCTAAGCTCAAGACCTTCTGGGGCTTCCGTGGAAAGTCTGAGGGGTCCACCAAGCCCCTCTACACGGCAGAAATTAGACCCCAAACTCACTGTTCCCTCCAGTGAGTGGGCAGCAGTGAAAATCCCTGCTCAGCTCTTTAAACCTTCAGGCATTGCCTTCCTCTGGGCTTCTGGCAACCTCACCTGTGCATGAGCTCTTGAAGGGACCACTATGGATTTGATGATCATTAATGTACAATGTTAGGACTTCCCTGGTGGCTCAGAGGTTAAAGTGTCTGCCTGGAATGCAGGAGACCAGGGTTCGATCCCTGGGTCGGGAAGATCCCCTGGAGAAGGAAATGGCAATCCACTCCAGTACTCTTGCCTGGAGAATCCCATGGAGGGAGGAGCCTGGTAGGCTACAGTCCATGGGGTCACAAAGAGTCGGACACGACTGAGCGACCTCACTTTCACTTTCAATGTACAATGTTTGGGGGCTCCCTTGTTTTTCAAGATTTCACCTCTCCATTCAACAACAGCAAACACACGTTCCTCAAGCTCATGTGGAGCATTCACTGAGACAGACCACTTTCTTGGCCATAAGACACACCTTAACAGATTTAAAATGATAGAAATTATACAATGTCTGCTCTCTGACCACAGTGGAATTACATTAGAAATCAATAACAGAAAGATAACTGGAAAATCTCTGAATTTATGAAGATTAAACAACACACTTGTAAATAACATGAGTCAAAGATGAACTCTCAAGGGAAATTTGAAAATATTTTAACTAAAAATGAAAACACAACTTATCAAAATTGTGGGATGTGGTAAAAGCCGTGCTTAGAGGAAAATTTATAGTATTGAATATATATATTAGAAAAGAAGATCTAAAATCAGTAACCTTAAGTTTCCACCAAGAACAAATTAAATCCAAAGATAGCAGAAAAATTGACAAGAATTAGAGTAGAAGTCAATGCAATTGAAAATAAGAATTCAATAGAAAAAGTCAAAGAAACCAAAAGCTGGTTCTTTGAAAAGATTAATAAAATTAATAAACCTTTAGCTTGGCTAAGAAAAATGGAAAGAAGAAACAAATTACTAATATTGGAAATGAAAATAAGGACATAGTTCAGATCCCATGGGCATTAAAAATAATAAAATGCTGCTATGAACAACTCCTTGCCCACATATTTGGTAACCTAGATGAAAAGGACCAATTCCTTGAAAGACACGATTTGCCAAAACTCACACAAGAAGAAATAGACAATCTGAATAAACCTATATTTATTATTTTAAGAATTGCATCCATACTTAATAATCTTCCAAAACAGAAAGCTCCAGGCCCAAATGGGTTCACTTGTAAATTCTACCAAACATTTAAGAAATAAATTACACCCGTTTTCTACAATCTCTTTCAGAGCATAGAATCAGAGGAAATATTTCCTAATGCATCCTATGGGGCCAGCATTATTCTAATACCAAAACCAAAGACAGTATAAGGAAACTACATGTCCACCCATGGCTGATTCATGTCAATGTATGGCAGAAACCACCTCAATATTGTACGTAATAAGCCTCCAATTAGAATAAATAAATTAATTTTTTTAAAAAAGAAAACTACAGACCAATAACTCTTTTGAACATGGATGCAAAAATCCTCAACAAAATAGCCTCAAATCAAATCCAACAAAGTATAGAAAGAATTGTACACCATGACCAAGTGGGATTTGTCCCCAGGTATGCAAGGCTGGTTCAATATTCAAGGATTAGTTAACGCAGTCCACCACATCAAGAAGCTAAAAGAAGAAAATCATGATTATCAGCAGATGAAGAAAAAGCATTTGCAAAATCCAATACCCCTTCATAACAAAAACCCTCGGTAACTAAGGTTTCACCCCTCCTTCTCCAGCCACCCTGGCAACCGAACTCCACCCTCCGACTTCTCAGACCTGTAAGTTCTGGCTGCTCCGCCCTGAGCAGACCAAGAAGAGCCCTCTGAGGATTCACACTCATGGGCATTTCACCCAAAGCAGTTCCCCTTCTTTCAAGGGCCAAGTCCCCTCCACTGTTTGCTCCTCAAGTCACTCTCCAGTGCCCTGAAGCAGTGTTTACATTTTGTGCGGTTACTCACTCTGTCATGCCCAGCTCTTGGCGACCCCATGGACTGTAGCCCACCAGGCTCCTCTGTCCATGGGACCTCGCAGGCAAGACCACTATAGTGGGTTGCCATTTCCTTCTCCAGGGGAATCTTCCCACCCACAGGTCAAACCCAGATCTCCTGCATTGAAGGCAGATTCTTTACCATCTGAGCCACCAGGGAAACCCATTTTACATTTTATCTCTGTTCTTTGTGGGAAGATTAGTCCAGTACAAGCTCCTGCACCTTTACTAGAACTCAGACACCCCTGGAATCACTTCTTAAACTACCTTCAGTTGTTGAATTGTGTTTGTTTAAGGGTGAAGCCAAGCTGTGGCTGGGCCATGGGGTGCTGGAGTTAACACAGGTTCAACATCAATTTGTCAGTTGGGAGCTTGGCTCCATACACAGGCTCCTTCACTTAAGGAGAGTCGAGACACTTCTAGAAACTGCTACGGAGAATGTTTGTTTTTCTGGAAGACAAACTGGGAATGCTTCTCAATGGGCTTGATGATAATACGGCCTTTGACTCAGCTGCAGCTCCACATGCAGAAAGCACCTATAATCCAGAGGGCAGAACTGAGGAAATGATTCAGTTCTTGAGCTCATCAGCTACTTTTAGCTACACTTCATGCTGACAGTGAAATTACTCAGCCTCCTGCCCAGCCGGCCGTGGGGCACACGAGGCAGCCTTGGGGAAATGTGAAACTGGGACGATGGCAGGAGGGGGGACTTCAGCTCGATTTAGATAAACTTCTGAGACTGAGATGTGGGATACTTAAATCTAAGAGTTGCCTGAGCCACAGACTGTTGGATTCTCTCCTTTCCCAGTGGTTCCTCAGCTTCCACTGAGGTTCCCTGGCTTCCCTCCCTAAGGAAGAGGCTCTGGAGTAGACCTCCCCCAGCAACCACACACCCAGACCCTCCCAAGCCCCGAGGCTCATTGAAGGGGTCACGGTCCACACCTGAGAAGCCTTGGGTGGCATGACAATCACAGAGGCTGCAGACTGCTGTATCCACATCCTCAGCCAGGACAAGGGAGTAGGTGGCAAGGGGGACCCCCCCAGGGATGCTCTCGGTGATGTGCAGAAGGAGCCAGGCAGGACTATGGGAAGATCCAGACGTATGGAAAACCCATCTCCTTAAAAAGTGGAGAAACAGCGCTTTCTCCCCCAAACACTGTGTGGGCACGTTGGTTCCCCTGAGGCTGAGAGAAGGAAGCTGCTTGAAGCCTCTGCCCTGCTTTGCAGGGTTTGCTGTGGCCCTCGCCACTCTTCACCTCATAAAAGCACCGCCTCCATCTCTTCACAAGCTGTTCTCCCCGTGAGTGTGTGTCTGTGTCCATCCTTCCCCTTTGATAAGCGCACCAGTCATATGGGACCAGGGTCCACCCTAATGACCTCACTGCAATTTGATGACCTCTGTAAAGACCCTCTCTCCAATTTGGAAGGACTGATGCTGAAGCTGAAACTCCAGTACTTTGGCCACCTGATGCAAAGAACAGACTCAACCCCCAGATTCACATCCAAGACACACCATGGGCTTCCAGTAACCCCTGGAAGCCAGGACAGAGGCATGGATGCCCTCAGAGCTTCCAGAAGGGACCAACACCACCCACACCTTGACTTCCAAGCCTCCAGGACCATGAGACTACATACGCCTGTTGGTTTAAGCCCTCCAGGCTGTGGTGACTTGTCACATCTCTCCCAGGACACTACTACAGAACTTAGACCCACCCGTGCCCTGCGGGAGGTTAGTAGACCGACACGGAGCACCAGCCCGAGTCCAGGGCCCTCCTGAGCATGGCCCTGCACGTCTGCACAGGGAGCACGCTGGAGCCCCGCCTGGGCCCCAGGCGGCAGGCGCTGTGCACAGGGTCTCCCCAGCAGAGGTAATGCTGGGAACGTGAGCGCACATGTGCGTGTCACCTGTTAGTTCCGAGGCACAGTTACCTTCTCCGGTTAAGCATTGGCCACGACAGCGGGAACGGAGAAGGCAGACGGGGAGACAGAACGGGACCGTGGGGCTGTGGCAGCGCGGCCCTCGAGGGGGTGGCAGTTTATAATTTGGTCCCTACGACTGCAGAGTCTTGGATCGCTTCAGTCTAGCTCCTGTGAGATCTGCTGTGTGGTCAGAATTCCCTGCGGCTGGC
>SJXO01005985.1:1840-24327 GCA_006408615.1 Connochaetes taurinus
CAGCACTGTTTATAATAGCCAGGACATGGAAGCAACCTAGATGTCCATCAGCAGATGACTGGATAAGAAAGCTGTGGTACATATACACAATGGAGTACTACTCAGCCATGAAAAAGAATACATTTGAATCAGTTCTAATGAGGTGGATAAAACTGGAGCCGATTATACAGAGTGAAGTAAGCCAGAAAGAAAAACACCAATACAGTATACTGATGCATATATATGGAATTTAAAAAGATGGTAACAATAACCCTGTATGCGAGACAGCAAAAGAGACACAGATATATAGAACAGTCTTTTGGACTCTGTGGGAGAGGGAGAGGGTGGGATGATTTGGGAAAATGGCATTGAAACATGTATAATATCATATGTGAAATGAATGGCCAGTCCAGGTTCGATGCATGATACAGGATACTTGGGGCTGGTGCACTGGGATGACCCAGAGGGACGGTATGGGGAGGGAGGTGGGAGGGGGGTTCAGGATTGGGAACACATGTACACCTGTGGCAGATTCATGTTGATGTCTGGCAAAACCAATGCAATATTGTAAAGTAAAAAAATAAAATAAAATCTGAAAAAAAAAGAAGACATTGGTAAGTATTTTGAAAGTGATAGTGTTAAGTCACTCAGTTGCATCCCATTCTTTTCGATCCCGTGGACTGTAGCCCTCCAGCCTCCTCTGTCCATGGAATTCCTCAGGCAAGAATTCTGGAGTTGGTAGCCATTCCCTTCTCCAGGGGATCTTCCTGACCCAGCGATCAAACCCAGGTCAATTCCTTGCATGGCAGGTAGATTCTTTACTGTCTGAGCCACCAAGAAAGTGTTAGTTGCAGTGAATATATGCTAAATATATGCTAAAGTTAACTGTAGAGTAAAACGCACAGAGTTCTTATTCTAGAACACAGGTTGAGATATTAAAAACTAATATTTTATTATCTTCATCAAGTGGATACTGTATCTATAAACAATATAATATGACCTATTACTATAGATAACAGAACCATATTTATACATTACATACCCTAAGTAAAACAGTGTCTACTTTGCTATCACCATCAAAAGTGAACAAAACCATCACTTAATAAAGCACTATCTTTGGCTTATCTCTGCTGGATGTGATACGTGTTACACATATCATACTCTTAGAGTAAACACACAATACTTGGCATACAAGGAAATCTATGTGACACCCACTTCCACTGGGTTCTCCAGTTGGCATATTGACAACCCCTTAGTCCTTGACCTCTTCTCATTTTAATGTCAAATGCTTCTCTATCATATATCACATGGTATCTATAAATAGCCCATCAAAACTTGAACTTGTTCCATTTGAAATTTCTTTCCCATTTGGTTGGAACCATCTGCATTCTAACCCAGTGCTCACAATGATCTACTTATGTGGATCAAACTTGCCATCCACAAGTTTGTTGTTCATGGTATCTATTCCATCACTTAAATCACTGAAGAAAATTGCAAAGAATCAGGCCTAGGACCAGTATCTTGCTGTCAGGCCACTTAAGAGAGACTGAATCGCTTTAGAAAATGTATCAAATACAGTATCAGTGCCATGAATATAGTAATACATGGGTCAGAGATATTTGTTCTGCACAGCTGGAGAAGTCACAGGAATGTGTTAGGAAATAAATACTCACCAGCTCAATTATAGGCCTTGCTCAGAAATAAGCTCATTTTTGTTACTGTCTATTCATCTGGATAATGTTGGAATTACTTTTGCTCTAAAACACCCACATACCATAACCACAGTAAACCTCTTGGTTTATAGATTAAACATGTCTACAGAAAGCAGATATTCAAATTCAGACCTCTTATTCCTCTATAACACATCTAACATTTTATACGACCATTACTAAACACAGTAACATCGACATAGGTCGATGGTCCTTGAAGTTTAGAGGAAATAACTTTAAAATTATAAAGTCTAAAAACTGGTGTAAGATAGAAATTACTATTTATTTTATTGCTAACTACAGTATAATATAACCCCAAAGCCCACATTCAACAAGAAAGAATAAAGACTCCCTTACACAGCTCTTTTTCTTTCCCCATCTCATCTTCAATTCTTTCCTTCTTTGGGCCTCCCTGGTGGCTCAGCTGGTAAAGAATCCGCCCACAAAGTGGGAGCCCTGGGTTTGATCTCTGGGTTGGGAAGATTCCCTGGAGAAGGGAACGGCTACCCACTCTGGCCTGGAGAATTCCATGGACTGTATAGTCCATGGGGTCGCAAAGAGTTGAACACGACTGAGCAACTTTCACTTCACTTACTTTGTCTGCCCCAGAAGGAAAAATCCCGTAAGGAGAAACAGTGGCCTAAAATGGAAAGCTAAACTTGACACAACTATATTAGGCTGAGCTGGAATTAATATTAGATAAGAATCCATCCACCCACCCAGCTCTACCCTTTTTCAAAGTTCTAAAATCTACATTTTTTTGTCTCCCTCAAATCTTGTCTTCACATCAAACACCTCCCATTGAACTATCAGCCTGCCTACCTCTCTGTACAGTTACCACCTTAGAAAAGCTCACCTACTACTTGTGCCACTCAACAGTCCCTAGTCCCCATGACTCCTTTCACTCTTATGCCACTGCAATTCACTCTATGCACTTCAGCCAAACTAACTTTTTAAGAAAAAAAAAGATATTACTGATGACATCTCTCCCTTGCATAAAATTGATCAATAGCTTCCTAATTTATTTAGAATAAAATCCAAACTAATTAACACTGCAAACAGGATCCTGCAAGATCCTACACTTGCATATCTCTCCAGCCATATTCAACTCGTTGTCCTCTTTCAACCTTTCACTCCAGTCTGGCCTTTTGTTACTTCCTAGAATATTCATTCAAAGTTTTCCAAAGTAAAGACCTATGTATTGACTGCTGCCTAACCTGAAGCATGTTTATCCCACTTCCTCATCTGGGGCTTCCCTGGTGGCTCAGAGGTTAAAGCGTCTGCCTCCAATGCAGGAGACCCGGGTTCGATCCCTGGGTCGGGAAGATCCCCTGGAGAAGGAAGTGGCAATCCACTCCAGTATTCTTGCCTGGAGAATCCTATGGATGGAGAAGCCTAGTAGGTTACAGTCCACGGGGTCGCAAAGAGTCGGACACAACTGAGTGACTTCACCTTCATCTGGCTGCTGCCTGATTTTATTTTAACAGACCAAAACTGGATTCAATACAATTTGTGATCCATGTCATATTCTCATTATTGGCCCATGCAAAACCTTCTTTACTCATTTCATTTCTGTTTATTTGTTTAAACATAATAAATACCCACGAAAGCACCATTAATATGGAAACTAGAACACTGACAGTAACCTGCATCTACCTTGATGGACTTGTCTCATTTTGTTCCCTGCCTGCTCCCAGGCAAGTTAATCACTATTCTAAGTCTCTTTTAATCATTCCATGATTTTCATTGTGTGTATCTAAATATAGGTGTGAATTCTTACAAAGTATCTTTTAACTTTAAAAACCACGTAAAAACCTGCATGTATTTATTTTTTCATTCAAAGGTATATTGCTAAAAGATTCATCCATATTAACACATAATAAATATATAATATATATTGACAGATAATATTATGTAGCTATAGATAATTCATTTTGAGTAATGAATAATATTCCATGTGTGTCTTGAACAAATTGCTTTTTTTTCACCAATTGTAAGATTTATATATTTTTGACATTCATTGCTGATAGTAAGTATCATAAGTATCTTTTCCAAGTGTATAACTTACATTTTCACTTTAAGATTTCACCTATAATACTACACATCATTTTCATTATATTTGATTATAATTCACTTAGGGGGACTTGTTGGGTCAAACAATATATTAATATTTAGATTTAACAGTTAATAGTACCATCAGACAGGCTTCTAATAGTTGTCCCAATTTATATTTACCAGCCAAGTGTTAAAATTACAAAAATTTACAAGCATACTTTACCATAATTAGCTTTTCTTGTTCCCACTACTATTTGCTATTCTAGTATGTGTCTAGTAGGATCTGCTTCTGATTGACTTTGCACTTTATTGAAGAGTAATGAAGGCAAATAAATATTCATATGTTGATTTGCAAAAAAAAAAATTTCATTTGATAAAAGGTCATAATCTAAAACTTTCCTTTAATAATGAACATTCTTTATGATTTTCTTAAGATAGCCTTCCATATCTTAAGTTTCAAATAATATGCCCAGTATTTTTCACTGAACATTTTAAAGTTGGAATTTGATATTTCAGTCCTTGATGAATCTGGAGTTTTACTTTTGTATCTGGTATGAGATAAATATACAATTACTTTATTTCCATAAAGTAAATCAGTTTTTTTTCTAGTTATGTTTATTGACTAGTCCTTTCTTTCCCCATTAATCCACTCTACCACTTCTGTTCCACAGATGTGAGTCTTGTTTGAGGTTTACTATTCTATCCCATTGGTCAATGTGTCTATCTCTGCATCTCTAATATACTATCTTAATTATTTACATTATCTTAATATTAAATTGGTTATGTATAATACAGCAACTCATCTTTACTATACTTACTCTTCTTCAGCAGTGTTTAGCTATTTTGGGCCCAATAATAGTTTATATATATTTTAAAAGCAAATCATCAAGTAACATAAAACTTGTTTTGAACTTTTCATTGGAAATACATTGAATTCATAGACAAATTTAAGAAGAACTGATATTTTTATATTGCATTTTCATACCATAAAAGATACATATCTCCATTGTTTAGGTCTTCTTTAATCACCTTTAATTTTGTAATTTTCCTATAGAACTGGTGGATATTTTTTCTTATATTCACAACCAGATACTTAACACTTTTCTTCTACTTAAATCCAGATAGTTAACATCTTATTTACTTGGCAGAATTTAAGCCTATCTCAAAAGAAATTAGTAAAATAGATACTGAATATAATGGTACTATCAAAAATTCAACTCTAAGATATAAAAGGATTAAAAATATGAAAGCAAAGTTATAGGTTATGAAAATAAAAGAAGAGAATTTAATATGTCTAGCTGGAGTTCAAAAAGAAATAATGGAAAGAAGCAGTATTTGAAGAGACAAATGTAGTAATTTTCCAGAATCAATAAAAGACATGAATCCTGAACATGATACATTACATTAAAACTGCAAGAAACCAAAGACAAAAAGAAAATATTAATAACAAAGAGGAAAAAAAATACCTAAAAAAGAAATAACTTCTCAAAAGCAACAAGAAAAAATCAGAAAAAAAATTAAATATATCTTTAAAGTGCTAAGAGGAAATAGCTACCAAGCCAGAATGATACACTAAGATAAATTATCTTTCAAGAGAGTAAAACAAAACTTCATAGAGGAAAATTTGAGACAGTTTTAAAAAAATACTACACACAAAAAGAAAACATAAGGTTGAAGAAAGAATGAGGAAGAGGAAAGCCTACAGTTGGAGGATAAATCGAAGTAAAAATAATGATGATCACTATGGTCCATCATTGCTACATAGGATGGTCCTGAACTCAACTTTCCCATGGACACATCAAATCTACAGCTACACACAGAACAATTCCCTCTGAAAGAAATCCAGATTCTAGAGAGGACTGACCAAAATGGTGAAACAGGAAGATCCTGAGTTTACCTCCTTCCACAGGCACACCAAAATCACAATTTACAGAACTACCTATGAGAATTACCTGAAGACTAACAGAAAAGACTTTTTACAACTTAAGATAAAAAGTAGAAATCACAAAAAGAATAGGAGGGGTAGAAAGTCAGTACAGACTCATACTTTCAAGATAGGCAACTCACAAATGAGAGGATAATCACAACTGCAGAAGTTACCCTCAAAGAGTAAGGGGTTGGAGCCCCATATCAGACTCCCCTGATTGGGATTCCCACAATGGGAAGACAAGCCCCAAGAATGTCTGCTTTTGAAGGCAAGAGTGGGGCTTTGTGTATGGGAGAGCCACAGAGTCATAAGAAATAGACTTTGGTTTTAAAGGGCACACATAAAATCTCACATGCTCTGGAATCACCAGAGAGGTAGCAATTTGAAAGAAGCCTGAGGTGTACCCACTTGCTGATCTTGAGAGTCTCCCAGAGAGGTAGGAGACAACTAGGATGCCTCTTGGGGACATACACAGTGAAAGCAGGGATCTCATTCTACCACAAGGACACTGGTGCTAACAATCATTTTGTAATCCTCCTTCTAGCCCAACAGTGCCAGGTGGCCTACCCACCAATGGCCCACTAGCACCAGTTCTGGGACCCTTATACCAAGCAGCTAGGTGCATGGGGACTCAGCCATTTCCACTAGTGGGCCAGGCTGCACTGCCAATTGCAAAGAGACTCATTTCCACCTACCAGCAGCAGGAGGTATCACAGTCCCTGATCTCAAACTATACTACAAAGCTCTAGTCATCAAGAGGGTGTGGTACTGACAGAAAACAGACACATGCATCCATGGAACAGAATAGCGAGCCCAGAAATAAACCCACACTTATAAGAATAATTAATCTATAACAGACGGAACAAGAATATACAATGAAGAAAGACAGCCTGTTCAATAAATGCTGTTGGAAAAACTGGACAACTGCAGGCAAAAGGAAAAATGGACTACTCTCTCACACCACACACAATAATAAACTCAAAATGGGATTAAAATTTTAAATGTAAGACCTGAAGCTGTAACATTCTAGGCAGTAGAATACCAGTCTTATCAATACTTCGTTAGATACACATCCTCAAGCAAGAGAAACTAAAGCAAAAATAAATAGACAACATCAGCTAAAAAGTGTTTGTGCAGCAAAGGAAACTATCAACAAAACAAAAAGGCAGCCTACAGAATGGGGAAGACATTTGCAAATGATATATCTAACAAAGGGTCAATATTCAAAATAAAGAATTCATACAATTCAACATTAAAAAAAAAAAAAAAGCTCCAAACAACCAGATTTAAAAATGGGCACAGGACTTGAATGGGATTTTTTTCCCAAAAAAGACATAAATTTGGTCAGTAGGATGGAGAAGGAAATGGCAACACACTCCAGTGTTCTTGCCTGGAGAATCCCAGGGATGGCAGAGCCTGGTGGGCTGCTGTCTGTGGGATCACAGAGTCGGACATGACTGACATGACTTAGCAGCAGCAGCAGCAGCATGGCCAAAGGGCACATGAAAAAATACTCAACATCATTAATCATTAAAAAAAAAAAAATACAAGTCAAAACTACAATGAGATAGCACCTCACACATGTCAGAATGACAATTTTCATAAAGAAAACAAGAGATGTGAAGAAAGGCAAATTCTCCAGCACTGTCAGTAAGAACATACATTGGTGCAGTCACTATGGAAAACAGTATGGAGGTCGTCAAGAAGTAACTGTGTCTGGACCAAGAAATTCCACTTCTGGGTATTTTTTCAAAGAATGCAAAAATAACAATTCAAAAAGATATATGCACCCCAATGTTCACTGCAGCATTATTTACAATAGCCAAGATACAGAAGCAATCTAAGTGTCCACTGATAGATGAATGGATAAAGATGTGGTATATATATAATGGAATATTTGTTGTTAAGTCATGTCCAACTCTTTGTGACCACATAGATATAGCATGTCAGGCTTCCCTGCCCTTCATTATCTCCTGGACTTTGCTCAGACTCACGTTGGTGATGTCATCCAGCCATCTCATTCTCTGTCGTCCCCTTCTCCTCCTGCCTTCTATCTTTCCCAGCATCAAGGTGTTTTCTAGTGAGTCAGCTCTTGGCATCAGGTGGCTAAAGTATTGAAACTTCAGCTTCAGCATCAGGGCTTCCAATGAATATTCAGGGTTGACTTCCTTTAGGATTGCCTGGTTTGATCTCCTTGCTGTCCAAGGGACTCTCAAGCGTTTTCCCCAACACCACAGTTCAAAGGCATCAATTCTTTGGTGCTCAGCCTTTTTTATTGTCCAGCCAGCTTTCTGAGTAATGAATACTTAGTATTCTAAGTAATGGAATATTACTCAGACATTAAAAAAGCAATGGCATGGGTAGACCTAGAGGGTATTACGCTAAGTGAAACAAGTTACACAAAGAAAAACAAATACTGTATTATTTCACTTTTATGTGGTAACTAAAAAAGCAAAACAAATCAACAAACATAAAGCAGAATATACAGAAAATATGGAATTACTACATTGTGCACCTAACATAGTTTTGAAGGTCAGTTATATTTCAATTAATTAATTAAAATAGTTTTTTAAAAAAGAAATCCAGAAACTAGCTGAGTGACTCCTACAAATCAGACAGACATGAAAAAAAAACACACTGAAACAGGGCTCAGTGCAGAGTCAGCAGACAAAAATGCTCATCTCATTCTTTCCCTGAAAGAGGTGTATTAGCATATCTTAAAAACTAAAAGCCTGAGATTTAGGCTCGTAATTAGCACAGGTCAACTGTGATCTTCCCCAGACATCACGCAAAAATACTGGTGCTATCTCCACAATTTCCTGCCCTACTCCAGGTCAATGGTATCTCCCTAAAAGGAGTTTGTGTGCTACCTGTGCTTTTGCAACTGCTCCACATAAGACACACCCCCTGACCACTTGGCTTTGGTGGCCAGCAGGTGCCTGCCTTCACAGGTTCAACGGGGCTGCAGCAAACAGTCTAGCTATTCCAATCTCAGCACAGAGGCAGCAGTCAGAAATGCCTCTCTCTGAGTCTTTCCTTGAAAGAGACCAATTTGCATATCTTAAAAGCAGAAGCCTAAGGGTCAGGCTTCTAATTCAACACACATGGGGGAATCAACTACCGTTCTCTCCAGATCACCTCCATGGTCATACACTGGCCAGCCAACGGCTACCAGAGTCTTCCTAAAACAAGTCGCAGTCATGTCAGGAATCCCTGGTTTTGCAGCCGCCACCCAGGAAATGCATCCCTTGATCATCTGGTCAACAGGACTTGCGTTCACAGGTACAATAAGACTGTAGCAAACAGACTTCTTAATCAGATATCACTCCAGGGCTCAGTAAGGAGGGAGCAGACAGAAATGGTCATTTTCCAGTCTTTCCCTCACAGAGATTTACTTGCATATTTTAAGAGCTGTTGCCTAAGGGTATGGCCTCCAGGATGGACAGCAAGGACATAAAAGCAGTCAATCCTAATGGACATGAACACTGAATATTCTTTGGAAGGACGGATGCTGAAACTGAAACTCCAATATTTTGGCCACCTGATGTGAAGAGCTGACTCATTGGAAAAGACCCTGATGCTGGAAAAAAAGAAGATTGAGGGCAAGAGGTGAAGAGGTCAACAGAGGATGAGATGGGTGGATGGCATCACTGACTCAATGAACATAAGTTTGAGCAAACTCAGGGAAATAGTAAAGGACCGGGAAGCCTGGCGTGCTGCAGTTTAAGGGGTCACAAAGTCGGACACGACTTAGCAACTGAACAACAACAAAAAAAAAAAAACTAAATCCCGGTCTTACTGAGATACTTCCCTTTGGAACATGACAAGTTGTGATGTTCCAGCTATCAGAATCTATTAGAAGTCACTAAGCAAATAGTTAATGAAAGTCACTCAGTCATGTCTGACTCTTTGTGACCCCATGGACTATACAGTCTATGGAATTCTCCAGGCAAGAATACTTTAATGGGTAGCCTTTCCCTTCTCCAGGGGATCTTTCCAACCCAAAGATTGAACCCAGGTCTTTGGCATTGAGGATGGATTCTTTATCAGGTAACCACAAGGGAAGCCTAAGCTAATAGCTATATATATCTAAAAGATATAAAACCTACACAATTAAATAGCAGAAAACAATCTAACTGAAAAAATGAGCAGAGAAACTGAATAGACATTTTTCCAAAGAAGACATACAGATGGTCAATAGACACATGAAAAGGTGCTCAATATCACTAATCATCAAAGAAATGCAAATCAAAACAATAATGAATCTAACAGATATTAGACTGGCTATCATCAAAATGACAAATGATAATAAGTGTTTGTGAGGCTAAAGTGAAAGGGAGCCCTTGTATACTGTTAGTGAGCATGTAAATTGGTACAGCCCCAATGGACCAATATGAAGATTCTTCAAAAAATTAATGATAGACCTATCATATGATAAACCACATCTGGGTATATATCTGGAGGAAAAGAAAACAGGATATTGATGAGATATATACTCCCATGATCACTGTAGTATTATTCACAATAGCCAAGCCAAGGATATAACCTATATCTCCATCAACAGTAGAATGGATAAAGAAAACATGCACACTGGAATGTTATCCATTCAGAAGAAAGAAGGAAATCTTGTCATTTGCCACAGCATGGATGAACCTAGAGGGCATTACACCAAATGAATTAAGACAAAAAAAAAGACAAATACTGCATGATTTCACTTAAATGTGCAATCTAATTTTTTTAAGTCAAGCTCAAACTCATAGCAGCAGACAGTAGAAAAGTGATTCCCAGAGGCGGAGGGTTGGGAGAAATAGGGAGAGGTACATAAAAGGATATAAACCTTCAGCTATAAAATGAATAAGTTCTGAGGGTGTAAGATATTACATGGTGACTACACTTGATAACATTGTATTGTAGAACTGAAATTTACTAAGAGATTAGAACTTAAATGTTCTCACCAAAAAATTATAAATTAAAAAAATGTGTATATATACACAAACACACACTTATGAATCTGTGTGTATATATAGTGATGGATATATTAGTTATATGGAGCTTCCCAGGTGGCTCAGTCGTAAACAATCCACCTGCCAATGCAGGAGACTCAAGAGACTCAGGTTCGATTCCTGGGTCTGGAAGATCCTGTGGCGGAGGAAATGGCAATCCACTCTAGTATTCTTGCCTAGAGAATCCCATGGGCAGAGAAGCCTAGCAGGCTACAGTCCATAGGGTCGCAAGGAATTGGACACGACTTAGCACACATACAAATATTAACTAATCCTTTCACAGTGCACACATATATCAAATCATTACAAGATACACTGTGAACATCTTACAATTTTGTCAATTATACCTTCAATAAAGCTGAAAAAAATTTTAAGGTTTAAAAAGTTGGCTCTTACATGTGGGTCTAGGATAAAGAGATATGGTATATAAGATAAAACCAAAGCTCAGCAGTCCAGACTATATATAGCCCAACACTGGCTAACTATATTGGCATTTTTCCCAAAGCATGCTTGAAATATTAATACATTGACTATACTTTATATCTGATTTGATATTTTTTAAGGACACATATGAAAATTGTCTGTATGTATATATTCATACACACATACACAAACAAAAAGAAAAGAGCAAGAATCAAATATGCATTAAAAAGATACCTCTTGGAACTTCCCTGGCAGTCTAATGGTTGAGACTCCATGCTCCCAATGCAGGGAGCATGGGTTCAATCCCTGGTCAGGGAACTAAGTTTCATATGCCACACAGCACAGCCAAAAAAAATACTTCTGACTACAGTGTAGAAAATGCTAAAAATTATCCCTATAATTCCAGCAAGAGAGGGAAAGAGCCACTACATTGTTTTACATATGCTTTTTTCCTCAGATATAAACATGATTATCAAATCAACTTATCTGAAATGAAAGTACTGGGATAGTACATGGAAACATATTTCTGTTTCTTATATAAAATGAAATTTCACAGAAGAACAGCCAATATCTGTCATCCACAGATAAAACAGACATTAAGCCATGGATGTCAATTCTATTTAAGTGTCNAGGGATGATAGAGAATGAGATGGCTGAATGGCATCACCGACTCGATGGACATGAGCTTGGGTGAACTCTGGGAGTTGGTGATGGCCAGGGATGCCTGGCGTGCTGCAATTCATGGGGTCGCAAAGAGTCAGACATGACTAAGCGATTGAACTGAACTGAACTGAATGTACTCTTAAAAAGGACTTTTAAGAACAACAATAATGATAATTACTAAAAGTGCTAATTTATCTTTTATATCTGCTAATTAAGAGCACATTTCCTTCATTCATTTCCTCTCCATTCTCCACATATATATATGCACACTTGCCCAAAACTTCACTCATCAGTAAACATGTATTCACCAGTCACTATACTAATATAAACATAAATATGCAAACACTCTGGGTCTTCATATGCTTATACTCTAGTGCTAACTTTTATCCAATCAAGCTCTATTTTAAATTCAAAATAATACAGAAAGATATACAGTATAAAATGAATCTATAACATTCAAGAGACATAAAAGGAGAACACTGTATGTTTGAATAGGGACAGAAAGTCAGTGAGTAAGTAGATTAACTTTCTTCCCCAAGCCAGAACAGAAGAATAACATATTTAAGCTTTCTTCCCTGATTAAGCCCTCCATTGATATTTTTCCCCTAATGTTCACAAAAGGCCAAATTATATTAAGATTTAATAGTGAGAATCAATGTGTTTGATTAGAATACATAAATGGAAAATAGAATTCAATCAGTACAATTATTGGGATTTCACCCTACAAATTACAGAAATTTTTAATGTTACTTTAAAACAAATTACATAACCTTATTCTGCAATTAAGAAGAGTTGATTCTGTTTCTTTCTTGTCACTTTCTATAAGACTTGGACTATATCTAGACTGTGATAATGATTTATCATAGAGCTTTCAGCTCAGTTCAGTTCAGTCACTCAGTCGTATCCGACTCTGCAACCCCATGAACCTCAGCACGCCAGGCCTCCCTGTCCATCACCAACACCCGGAGTCTACCCAAACCCATGTCCATCGAATCGGTGAGGCCATCCCACCATCTCATCCTCTGTCGTCCCCTTCTCCTCCTGCCCCCAATCCCTCCCAGCATCAGGGTCTTTTCAAATGAGTCAGCTCTTCACATCAGGTAGCCAAAGTATTGGAGTTTCAGCTTCAACATCAGTCCTCCCAAGGAACACCCAGGACTGATCTCCTTTAGGATGGACTGGTTGGATCTCCTTGCAGTCCAAGGGACTCTCAAGAGTCTTCTCCAACACCACAGTTCAAAAGTATCCATTCTTCGGTGCTCAGCTTTCTTTATAGTCCAACTCTCACATCCATACATGACTACTGAAAAAACGATAGCCTTGACTAGATGGACCTTTGTTGGCAAAGTAATGTCTCTGCTTTTGAATATGCTATCTAGGTTGGTCATAACTTTCCTTCCAAGGAGTAAGTGTCTTTTAATTTCATGGCTGCAATCACCATCTGCAGTGATTTTGGAGCCCAGAAAAATAAAGTCTGACACTGTTTCCACTCATCACAAACCACATCTCCCAAACCTAAATTCTTATTACCATTTGCAGACAGAATATTCACAAAATCTCGTAAACTTCTACTAGATGAGTGACAGCCTAACAAAATAACTGTCCCAATAACACTGAAACAAAAATAACACCATCATAAAGCAGGAGCAGCCAAATAAAATGTTCCATGTTCCTTCTTTTCTTCAGATCCTCTTCTTACATTTATTTCACTAACAAAATAGCTGACAGGTCCCACATGCCAAGTCCTAGTTGGTTCTTTCCACCTCACTGAGGAGTTAACATATGAACAACTGCTCTACAGTTTGTTAATAATAATGATAATTCCTATCAGTTTGAGTACTTCCCATGTGCAGGGTATATAAATTATGCATTAAGAAAAACAGTGTTATTATCCACATTTTATAAATGAGGAAACCAAAGCTTAGAGGTTAAAAAGTTTAGAAAACTGAGGTGATGGTTTAGGACTGTCAAAATTTACATAGCTGGCAAGTGGTGGAACAAGTGTTCACTCAGACCTGACTCCAGAGCCCAACTTCTTGACCACATACTAATTACACCTATCCAGCTTCTCTCCACCGTAAAATATCAAGGTTCTCGCCACCATAAAATGTCTAGGTCCTCTGCCCTACAGGATCTGCTTTAGTTAGAGAATTCATATTCTGTGAACTTATCCCTTTGTATAAACAAGATATTATTTTCAAGTTAGGATAATCTAGGTTTATTCAGAATAATCTTCTTAGTGGATGGACCAGATCAAGATCAGTAAGTGAATTGCAAACCTGACTTCACATGTTTTCTTCTATATTTCAACAATCAAATTATACTTTCTACTGTAATTCAGTAATCTGAACATAGTCAGGCCCACCAAATTATTCTCAATATTGCCTTGAGAGTCCACCTTGTCACAAATATAGATAACTCTATGGATTGTTCCTGAGTCTTCGCAACAGCTTCAGAAAACTTCCACCCAAAGGATTCAAAAGGATGACAGATGTACAACAAAAGTATATTTTCCATGAGTTTCCTTAGTATAGAAAATGTGATTCACAGGTTTCTTCTCCTCAAAGGCTCTCCAACTTCTCTGGTAATAGGAAGTCCAGGAAACTAGCCCCGTATGGGAACTGTGACCAGTGTAAAGAGTGACCCAAAACTCAGGTATATTGCAATAAAGGGCATGTGAAAATAAAGCTAAACCACAGCAAGAGACACCATCCAAACTTTAAACATGTATTCATCAACTCTATTTAAAATAAATAATGCATAGTTTAAAAATGATAAGGAATGATAACTATCCATTGTGAAAGTGCTATAGGAAGAATATGTAAAGTATCTAGACCCAAAGCACTTTCCACCATGAAATTTAGAGAAGGCTTCAAAACATGAAGTTTAAATTGTCTTGAAAAACAAGTAAAAGTGCTCTAGGCATTCAGAGGGGGAAAAGAGCACCCAAATGGATAAAACAATACACACCAAGAAAAGGTCAAAAGTAATAGAGCACTCAAGGCAAGAGTGTAAAGTGTGCTGTATGCTCAGTCACGTCCAACTCTTTGTAACCCCGTGGACTGTAGCTCACCATGCTCCTTTGTCCATGCAATTTTCCAGACAAGAATACTGGAATGGATTGCCATTTCCTCCTCCAGGGAATCTTCAAGACGCAGGGATCAAACCCGTATCTCTTGCATCTCTTAAATTGGCAGGTGGATTCTTTACCACTGCACCTCCAGGGAAGCCCAAGACAGTGAAGAACACTGGTTAAATCAAGTTGAAGAGGCAGATGAGGACCAGATCACACAGGCCCAAAATACCAAGAATTTTGCACTTGATTTCAGGAGAAATAAAAGAAGCACTGAAAGCGTTTTAGTGGAGGATTTCACACATACGTGGTTTAAAAAGAGCATTCGGACAGGTTTCTATAAGCAACACGTGTTGCTTAGTCACTAAGTCCTGTTCTACTCTTTTGCAAGCCCATGGACTGTAGCCCACCAGGTTCCTCTGTCCATGGGATTTCTCAGGCTAGAATACTGCAGTGGAAAGCCATTTCCTTCTCTAGGGGATCTTCCCGATCCAGGGATTGAACCCACATTTCATGCATTGAAGGTGGATTCTTTACCACTGAGCCACCTGGGAAGCTGATAAGCATTTTGAGTCTCCAAAATGAACATTGTCTTTCAATGATGGAAGAGGATGATAAAGTTAATTTTTTAATAAACTAATATTTGGGCTAGAATGAATGTGAGGTGTCTATAATTGCATTTAATACACATGAAATATTAAAAAACTGAAAGAGACTAAAGTGTTTGTAAATCCACTATGATGCTCATTTTCCATAGCAATTTAGCATTAGATACTAATTGGGGCTCTACACTGAATGTTTCAAAAATATATTATTGAGATAATGCTTCACTGGATAAGCTTACATTAATTTAAAAAGAATTTTTAATATTACTTTATGTTCAATTTGACATTGAAATTAGAAAATAGCTCTTTAAACATTCACTAAGTGTTATGAATGAAAAAACTGTTTCTCAACTGCCTGCCCTGTTTGTACGATGGGTCAATTAATTATTTTGTAACACTTGTATCAATCTGTGAGTGTGTATGTGCCTGTGTGCTTAGTCACTCAGTCATATTCAACTCTTTGCACTCCCATGGACTACAGCCCACCAAGCTCCTCTGTCCCAGAAATTTTCCAGGCAAGAATACTGGAACAGGTTATCATTTCCTACTCCAGGGGATCTTCCTGCTTCAGAGATCAAACCTATGCCTGTTTTATCTCCTGCACTGGTAGGTGAATTCTTTACAACTGTGCCACCTGGGAAGCCCATATGATATATATTTATATATATCAATATATATATTGATATAGATAAAGCAGATATATATATATATCAATATATAGATAAATATTGATAGCCAAATAAATCGATATGCTTTAATACAAAAACTTCTCCCATGTAATTTCCATCATGGAATATTACTAATGGACATATCCCATGACCCTTTATTGGTTTCCTAGTGCTCATAGAAATATTTTAAAAGTAATACTAATGCATGCTGCTAAGTCGCTTCAGTCGTGTCCAACTGTGTGACCTCATAGACGACAGCCCACCAGGCTCTCCCGTCCCTGGGATTCTCTAGGCAAGAACACTGGAGTGGGTTGCCATTGCCTTCTCCAATGCATCAAAGTGAAAAGTGAAAGTGAAGTTGCTCACTCGTGCCCAACTCTAGCAACCCCATGGACTGCAGCCCACCAGACTCCTCCGTCCATGCGATTTTCCAGGCAAAAGAACTGGAGTGGGGTGCCATTGCCCTCTCCATACTAATGCATAGTTACACCAGTTACATGCCACACACTGTGCTAAGCACTTTACATGTACTATGTCATGTAGGCCTTGTAGCAACATGATGAAATAAACACTATAATTATCCTCTATTTTACAGTAAGACTTAGGTGGTTAACCAACTTCCTGAAGGATACTACATCACAAGTGGTAAGGCTTCCCAGGTGGTGCTAGTTGTATAGAATTTGCCTTCCACTGCAGAAGATGGAAGAGACATGGGTTAGATCCCTGAGTTGGGAAGATCCCCTGGAGGAGGGCACTGCAACCCACTCCAGTATTCTTGCCTGGAGAATCTCATGGACAGAAGAGCCTGGTGGGCTACAGTTCATAGGGACACAAAGACTGAGACACAACTGAAGCAACTTAGCACTAAGGCCAGTATCAGAAACAAAAAGACTAAATTCCAAAGCCCATGCTTTTAACTACCTGTCCCACACAGTTAAATAATTTAAATGTACAAAACATATTCTACAGTGTATCTCTATCAGATAGATAATATGTAGATTCTAAGTGATCTTTAAAATTCCCATTCCCATCACTTGAAATCATTCATTCAGCTATCATTTATTTAATAATGTATTTGTATATCTGTTATAGGTCAGGCAGTGCTCCCAGAACTAGGTATACCAACAATGAACAAAACAGGCAAAATACAGTCACCATTCTAGTGGGAAATACAAATGATAAGCAAAACAATATATAATATGAAACTAAAGAAACCATAAATGGTGTTTTGAAGAATAATAAAGGGTGCTAGGAACTGCCATGCAAGTATTTCCCTCAACAGAGTGCACACACCACCAGAGTGGCAGTGACCAGCCACACAGGCTACCATAGCTGCTGCCCTGCTCTGAGGTCCATTCTGAGCTGCAGAGTCTGGCTGTCTAAGCCAGCCTCCTTCTGCCAACCTAAGCCAGCCTCCTTCTGCCAGCCTAATGACACCCCATCCTCCCTCAGAACCCTCTTACTTCCATTTTCCTCCCACTTCCCCACCTCAACCTTTGGGTGGGGAGATTCTTGAAATCTGTGAGTCATCTTTCATGACTCAGATCAAATCTCATTCTTTTGTGTGAAGTCTCCCCTGACTCACCCACCCTCACTTCCTCCTCTGCACTTAAAATTGTATGTACTACATTCGATTTGTTGGTTCACATCTCTTTCCTCTACTAGACCGTAAGCTTATTCATCTTGTTACATCTAGTATCCTAAATAATGCCCGTCTCTAAATAAGCCCTGTCTCTAAGCAGGTACTCAGTAAAAGTTGGAGAATGATAAGCTTAACGTTGCAGTGTATGGCACAATAAAGAAAATAGCATAATTAGCAGAATAGGCTGACAAGGTAGATAGGAGTTCAATCATCAAAGTCCTCATACGCTAGGCCAAGGAGTTAATGTTTGCATCCTAAAGGGAACAAAATACATGGACAGAAGAAAGGTTTAGATGTACGTATATCTAGGCCCTATTTCATATCCACCAGTCATATGTACAAACTTGGGAAGATTATTTAACCACCAGGAGCCTTAAATTTCTTCATCTGTTAACAGGGATAATAGAACCTCCCTCACAGATCTGGTATCAGAATTAAAGACAATGTTTATAATGCATATAGCAAAGTGACTCACACAGACATACACATACACACACATACAAACAATAAATGGCACCTATCATAATAAATGATATAAGGACAGGAAGGACATTAACAAAATCTGTGTTCTAAACACATCACTCTGTGAGGGTATGAAAGACACATTGTCAGGGAGAAGAAATTAGTAGTTGGAAAGACCCAGAAGGCTATTTTTAAATTCTTCCAAGGAAAACAGTTAAATATCTCAATTAAAGAGGGAAAAATTAGGATGGGGACCAGAGGGAAAATATGAAAGATACACAGAAAAATAATCAGATACGGGAGACTATTATATAATGACGAAGACTAGTTAGAAAAATCAATAGGTTGAAGATCAGCTATGTCAAACAAATGATGGCTTCTGTAATAATAAAACAAAAAAAAAGAAAAGGATATTTCTAAGAGCATCACAGTAAAACCAGTAATGTGAACAAGGTGAATGGTATGAGCCTGGAGTAAGGTGTACAAATCTAACTAGAGATCAAAACATGAAAAGAGATATTAGAAAGCACAGGTTTATACCTTTTTGAATTTAAAGAGGCAAAAAGACATACTAGCGAAATAGCAGTGTTCACTGAAGACATTTCCATTAATAAAAAACTGGGTAGAACTAATCAGTTTTGAAGTTTAACTGATAAGTTCATGTCAAATACTATTCGTTCAATCAAGTCTTGATGTCTCCAACTTGACTCCTCAAGCAAAAAATCTGGCCTAAATTTTTTTTAAATCCATGATATTTCTCTTTTTTTGAGGTTCATATTCAGGACTACATTTTTTAGGCTTGGGTTTCATGTGGCTTGGGAAAAAATAATAAAAATTAATAAAAAAGGAAAAAACTTAAATGAGTGAATTTCTCTTTGTTTGAATTTTATTAGTTCAAGTGATTGCCCATTAGAAGTGGAAAAAAAAATATGTTAAGGAATTAAAATTCTTGAAGAAAAAAAAAAGATCAGATAGAATTTTTGAGGAAATATGTAAAGGAGTACAAACGTATTTCATGGTCATTGGTCAAAAACTGGGAATCCACTCAAGGACTTAAACTTATCTGTGCCCTAATAAAGTGAAAAAACCTATGGAGTAAAGGATTGAAACTTAAATAATAATTTATGCCTAACAATTTAATTCCATTGCTACCTACTTCAGGATTAACAGCTAGTGATATTTCACTTGAAATTTTCAAAGAACAGGAATAATGATGTTACTAAATTAGTAAACAGCCTTATAGCTTATTAATAAACTATAGAAAAAATATGTAATCTTGCATGACCTTGGACAAGTTATTTGTCCTCTCTGTGCCTCAGTTTCTTCATATGACTATTGACCTTTAAAACTCCTTCCAACTCTAACATTCTATGAACCTGTCAAATCATAAATTATATACTATACAGACTATTAAATGTTATAGGAGTTCAAAGGAGAAGCATTAATCTGGACTGAAAACCATGCTCTAGCAGAAAGAGAGAGGTCATAGAGTAATAAAAACCATAGCCAAAGAGTGAATATATGTGAAGACTATGCAAAGTACTCTACAGTCATTATCTGACTTCTTTAAATAACAGATTTTATTTTTAAAACAGTTTTAGATTTACAGAAAGATGAGAAAAAAATACAGAGAGTTCCATATACTCGCTCACTCCCTGACTTAATTTTCACATACAGATACATATTACGAAGTTACTATTAGTATGTCTATTCAGCTGATGAAGCTGCCACAGCAGGGAGACATGGTTAAGGCTGGATTTGTTTCCAAGTGCAATCCCCACCATTAGGCTGCAATTATATGATAAAAAAAACTTTTCAAATGTGATTAAAGATAGTGAGATAGGAGATTATTCTGGATTATTCAGTGGGCCCAGTGTAATCACGATAGTCCTCATAAGAGGACTATAAGGGGGGTCAGAGATGGTACCAGAATGATGGAAGCAGAAACCAGGGGGATGCAGTTTAAAGATGAAATAAGAGGCCACAAGCCAAGGAATAGAGAAGCTACAAAGGGCAAGGAAACGGATACTCACTTCAGAGCCTCTAGAAAGATCACCATCTGCGGACACCTTGACTTTAGCCCAGGAAAACTAATCTCAAACTTTTCAAACATCCAGAATTATAAGACAATTAATTTTGTTGTGTTAAACCACTAAATTTGTGATAATTTATTACAGCAGCAATAGAAAATTGTTATATAGTTGTAAAACAAGAAACCACTATACGTTAAGATTCTAACAAGCCAAGGAATAGAGAAGCTACAAAGGGCAAGGAAACGGATACTCACTTCAGAGCCTCTAGAAAGATCACCATCTGCGGACACCTTGACTTTAGCCCAGGAAAACTAATCTCAAACTTTTCAAACATCCAGAATTATAAGACAATTAATTTTGTTGTGTTAAACCACTAAATTTGTGATAATTTATTACAGCAGCAATAGAAAATTGTTATATAGTTGTAAAACAAGAAACCACTATACGTTAAGATTCTATTATGTACTAGGCACTATAATCGGAGAAGGCAATGGCACCCCACTCCAGTACTCTTGCCTGGAAAATCCCATGGACGGAGGAGACTGGTAGGCTGTAGTCCATGGGGTCACGAAGAGTCGGACACTTAATATGCGACTTAACTTTCACTTTTCACTTTCCTGCATTGGAGAAGGAAATGGCAACCCACTCCAGTGTTCTTGCCTGGAGAATCCCAGGGATGGCAGAGCCTGGTGGGCTGCCATCTGTGGGGTCACATAGAGTCAGACACGACTGAAGCGACTTAGCAGCAGGCACTATAATAGGTACTTTCTCAAGACCTGGTTTTTGCTTACAAGAAATTACCATCTAATTGAAGCAACAAAAAGGTGTTCAGCTCATTATGTGATAAAAGCTATAACTGAATAAAAGTCTTATGGAAACATAGAAATTTAGCCCTAAAGGATAGGAACAAGGCTTTAAGTTTATGGCTTGCTTTTATAGATCTCCTCATCACTTGGGAAATATTTCTACCTAAGACACAAAACATCTTCCACTCTCTGTTGACATGAGAATTTTATAAGCCTCAAGCAATCTCAAAATTGAGAGTGAAAATCAGGAACTCATTTGGTTGAAACTTTTTGGTAGGAGACGGTTTTTAACTTTCAGATTGTTTCAAAAATCTTTCTAAGTCATAATCCCTGGGGGAAAAAAAAACGTCTGCATATAATTGGTCTTAGATAAAAACTCATAAAAAAAAGTATTGTCGGATCAAGTGTTTTAAATTTAGGATACAAACAATATGATACAGGTGAATAGTGATGCTCTTGATACAATATAAAAGATATTTATTTGCTGAACACCATCTGGAAAAACAGAAAACTTGCAGGCACTGTGGGGAAAAGCAAACTGAAAATACAAGTTAACAATAACGAAGATGTGTGGAGAGTCCCAGACCAGTTCACTCTTTCTGAAACCTCTTCAGTGGTAGAAACAACAGTAATGACGCTAAGTTCTAAATTAGCAATAAGTCTAGAGAGAAGGAGGACTTCCCTGGTGGTTCAGATGGGAAAGAATCTGCCTGCAATGCAAGAGACCTGGGTTCAGTTCCTGGGTGGGGAAGATCCCCTGAAGAAGGAAATGGCAATCCATCCCAGTATTCTTGCCAGAAGAATCCCATGGACAGAGCAGCCTGGTGGGCTCCAGTCCAGAGGGTTGCAAAGAGTCAAACATGACTAAGAAACTAACACGAGAGAGAAGGACCTTTCAGGCATAAGAAATCAGTGGCCATAGATACTCTGCTTTCTCCTAACCCTGAACAATTGTACTGAAGTCCTTTTGAATGAGCCAGGTCTAAAACTGACACCTTCTTGACTATAATTCAGTTTCATACATCTGATGCTGTACAAAAGTTTTCTGCTTTAATTGTGGTGCTCCTGCAATTAGATATCATATCAGGGAGCAGATGTGCTTCCCAAGGATTAAGTCCAATTCTGCAAATATGGAAAAAGCAAGAGAGTTCCAGAAAAACATCTATTACTGTTTTATTGACTATGCCAAAGCCTCTGACTGTGTGGATCACAATCAACTGTGGAAAATACTGAAAGAGATGAGAATACCAGACCACCTGATCTGCCTCATGAGAAATCTGTATGCAGGTCAGGAAGCAACAGTTAGAACTGGACATGGAACAACAGACTGGTTCCAAATAGGAAAAGGAGTATGTCAAGGCTGTATATTGTCACCCTGCTCATTTAACTTCTGTGCAGAGTACATCATGAGAAACGCTGGACTGGAAGAAACACAAGCT